>PVKB01004256.1:0-151392 GCA_004027205.1 Ctenodactylus gundi | reverse complement strand
GTGTGTGTGTGTGTGTGTGTGTGTGTGTGGTGATGGCGACTGAACAGATGGCCTCATACCTGGCATAGTCTTTTATGCCAAAGAAACATTTTTTAAAAATTTAATATAACCCAAACTTTTGTAGCTCATTAGACACAAAGGAGAATCAATAAAAATACCAATTTATCTTTGAAATATCAGTGGGCTTTCCCTCCTTTGGTATATTTCTGAATAACTCTGAGCTATTTATAGCCAGGTGAATGGAATTAATAAAGGACTACTTAAAATGCAGCCTAAACACTTCCTGCCTTGTGTTCTGGCCAATGATACATATTTCTTCCTTTTCTCAGCAAGCTCTTCAAGGGAAATTGAAGATGCTACACATAAAATGTGTTCAGTGCATTATTTCTGCAAGCCACATAGTTTCCACAGTCACTATCTGTACTGTGACAATGCATTTTCCTATAAATTATATACTTTATACTATGGACTTGATGTAGGATACACATACAACTAAATAATTAAGGTTCTTTCTTATTTGAGAATTAGGCAAAAAGCTATAATACCTTTACTAAGAAAGCTATTAATTCAACTTCCATTTATTTCCAAAAAGTACTGAAAGTTCTCATTTACTTACTTCCACAAATCATATGTACAGCTGGGATTTTTCCAACTCCATCCTCAAGCTTATAAAGTAATGACTGTCTGGGTTTAGTGGCACATGCTTGTAGTCCCTTACTCAGAAGGCCGAGGCAAGAGGATTGCTAGAGCCCAGGATTTTGAGACCAGACTGGGCCACAGAGAGACAGAAAGACTCTACCTCAAAAACAAAAATGTTTTGCTTAAGGTTAAATACCCAGCATAGGAGGCACGTCAGCTGCACAAATGGTTTTCATCTGAGAGTCCTCCAGGTGCCACTGGGAAATCAGTCTCACTGAATGCTTGAAGATAGAAGCCTAGCTTGCCACCTGGACTGGATTTGAGTTTTCACCTGTTCCCAGAAGGAAGCACATATGGAGGACTCAATGCTATGTCCGGCACACTGAGAATCTAGTAAATGTCTGTGGAATGAATAACAGAAACTGTTCACTTTTCTTTGGTTCTCACTCACGTTGGTCACATTTTATTTTTGAATTCTCGTTTTTTTTCAGGAGCAGAGCTGAATTCCATTGTATGGGGTGGGACAATGCTTTAGTTAAAAAAAAAGAGGATGGATGAAAGTCAGTTTAAAGAAAAAAGTGAGGTTTGTTTACAACCAGAGTTCTCTTATGTTGAAATATTGAAATAATATCTTAAGGTTTGAGTTCTGTGCTCTTTGGTTCTCTGTTCTCTTTGTTCTGTGGTATGGCACTGTCTTGAATCTGCCCACTCTTTGGTTAGAGTATGCCCTCATAGAGAGAAGAGAGGACACAACACGAGGCAAATCCATTATCAGTTTTAGAAAATAACTCAAATCACAATCCTATTGAGGAAAGGTCAGTGATGCCATCTTGGAAAACAGAAGGTGAGCTGAGTAGAGATAAAATAACACCCGGAGATTATATGTAAAATATAGACATACAGACCTCCTAGATTCTCCATAGTTCACATGAAAGTTCACTAATCTAATAACATTTTAATTTGAATGCCTTATATGTGTCAGAAACTAGTTTGAATGCTGGAGATATAAATTAGGGGCTGAAAGAATCTGAAACATGAAAAATATTAGAAGATATTCAAAAAAGAAAGTTGCTAGAAATACTAGTTGAAAACTTCTCAACTCTTCCACATCCCATTGAGAATTGGCTCTTCTTTCTCTTCTCTTATGAATAAGCTTCTTTAAAGACACACTTGCTACCACACAGAATTGAAAATAAGCATTTAGAAACTTTTAAGGCCAAATTGGGCTGGATGGCACAGACCTATAGTCCTAGCACTTGGGAAGGTGAGGCAGCAGGATTGCCATGAGTTTGAGGATAATGTGCACTACACAGTGAGCTCAGAACCAGCCTGGAGTACAGAGTGAGGCACTGTCTCAAAAAATAAAATAAAAAAAGAGAGAAACTTTTAAAGTCGATTGATATGTCACGACATTCAAGCATAGAAATAATTATATGGGTTGATTATCTGGGTCAACAGTGGACTTGTCTGGTTGAATAGAATATAAGCCAGTTTGGCTATTCACCTCTTAGGGTACATAGCACCTGGTGTAAGCTAGGTACTAGCCATATATAGGAGTACCCTGTTGTTAGCTCTGTAAAGATAGGAAATAAAAGATTTGGTGTTTCACCACAATTATTTGAGACAAGGTTTTGTTCTGTAGCCCAGGCTGGTCCTGAACTCAGTATGTAGTACAGGCTAGCCTTGGACTCATGGCAATCCTCCTACCTTAGCCTCTTAAGTTCTGGGATTACAGGCCTGTGCCACCATGCCAATTTTTTATGTAGTGCTGGGGAATTGAACTCAGGGACTTGTGCTTGTTAGGTGCTTTAACTGCTGTGCCATTCCCCCATCCCCAATACACACATTTGAAAAACTCTGTTTGCACCTAAATATTGGTATTTATTTATCTGTGGTACTGAGGTCTGAATCCAGGGTCTTCATACTGGATTCCATCCCCAGATCTCATTAATTCACTCAGGTTGGCTCAAATTTGTTATCCTCCTATTTCAGCTGGAATTACAGACTTGTGCTGCAATATCCAGTTTCTTTTATGGTTTTGTCCAGTGGTGTGATGGTGTGATGGTGTGTGTGTGTGTGTGTGTGCTGAGGAGAGAACACAGGATCTCACACATGCTCGGTAAGGGCTCTACCATTAAGCTACACAAGCCTTACACTTCATTTCCATTTTAGTCTTCAAGCCATTTCAAGTCGGCATCTACCCTCCACACTTTCCTGGAAATGCCACAGGAAAAGCTATTAACCTCCTTAGGGCTACATTCAGTGGATTCTTTCCTGTCCTCATCATATATGACTTTTTTTTTTAAAGACAGGGTCTTGCTTTGTCTTAAAGGCTGGTACTGAACTCACTATGTAGCCCAGGCTGGCTTTGGTTTCACAGTACTCCTCCTGCCTCAGCCTCCTGACTGTTGAGATTACAGGCTGGGCACCACCACACTCAGCTTTATGTGGTTCTGAGGAATTGAACTCAGGGGCTTAGACTTACTAAGCAAGCACTTTAACTGCTGTGCTATTCCTCCAGCTCCATATGTGACATCTATACAGCATTTGGCATCCTGTGCCTGGTAACATCATAGCAAGTGTGTTCCTTTCCTACCTCTCTGACAATCCTGTCTTCTTTCCAGGAATCACTTCCTCTGCTCATTCTTGGCACATCTGTCCTCCCCGGCTACATTCACACAGATTCTTTTTTCTAGGCATCTAATTGATGCTTCCTGGCTTCAGCTATCTACTGTTCACTTTCAAATCTATGTATTTCCAGGGTTATAAACTTGATGGCACAATAATCTATTTAGAATAATTACAAAAGAAATCAGTTCAAAAGTGAGATAAATGGAGAGTTATTTCATTTATAATTTTCAAAATTATAATTGTTTATCCCTAGAAGCTTTTTTTTTTTTTTTTTTGGAGACAAGGTTTCACTTTGTAGTCCAAGACTGATCCTGGACTATGTAGCCCACCGTGACTTTGGACACCGAACTCTCAGCAATGCTCCTGCCAAAGTGGTAGGATTATAGAAATGCACTACCATGTCCTGTTTATGTGGTGCTAGAAGTTGAATTCAGAGCCTTATACTTACTAAGCAAGTGCTTTAACTCCTGAGCTACACCCCCTATTCCTAGAAACCATTCTTTATGCCACATAAAGCCTTATATAAAATTTAGTATATGAAACAATATAAAGGCATTTTCTTTGACCAAAGTGGATTTGAGAGGGCCCAAGCTCACTCTGTTCAGTCTCTCAGTGCCTAGGACTCCTCAGGTGGTTGCTAAGTCACAGGGTTTCTGGAATGCTAAGGGATTCACAGCAAGAATTCAAGCAATCCATCAAAAATTACCTGCTTATTTTAACTAACCACTGACTGAAACCTTGAAGTACCTTCAGTTATGAATACAGGCAATAAACTACAGTTACAAGCATTACTTATAGGTTTATCACCAATAGAAATTATGCTATATAGAGATCTCAAAATATCAACATTCATTTACCAACTATGGGAATTAGGCTGCCGGCAGATGTTGCTAGGTAATGCTAATAAAGAAGCATGCATATTATTGCATAGCAAATTATATGTGTATACATACATATATATATGTATGTATATACTTTTACATTCATGTTTGTTTATAAAAATATACTATACAGATAGATATAGTTCATTAGGTAAGCCAAGCTGGCCTTGAACTTATGATCTTCTGTCTCTATCTGCAGAGTCCTAGGATTAGAAGTGTATCACTATGCCTGGCTATATATTAATTTTAATATATTTTCCTGCCTTGGCATGGAGGCACACACTTATGATCCTAGCCACTCAAGATGCTCAGGCAGGAAGAGAACAAATTTGAGGCCAGCCTTAAAAACTCAGCACGATTCTGTCTCAAAATGAAATTGAAAAAGAGCTGGGGGGTTGAGATTGTAGCTCAGTGGTATTCTCAGCATCACAAAAGCAAACAAACAGACTTGCTGAGGAGTTCTTAAGCTTTATCAGACTGCCCAAGGGATCTTTGAAAAGGTTAGAAAACCAGTAGAAATTCAGAACTTCGTAACTGTCTATGTGGAATAGAGAGCTTCCAAAGCAAGGCTTCCACTTTGGCCTTGTCTCTTCTCTGAAATGATTTAACAGAGTCGTGGTAAAAAGGCCCTTTTTATTCTCAATAGGAAGGAGATATTCTCATTGAAGAAAGCCTACTGGAACTTCATTTGAAATAATAATTCTATCTTTGAAAGAGAATTTAAACTTTAAAAAATTATTCTCTAAGTCGTGTTTGCATATTTTAAACCTTTTTAAAAACACTCTTCTGTCAATGCTGTTTGAAATTCACTTCTAGGAAACCTTTTCTCTCTTTGTTGAATCCTTTTTTTTTGCAGTCCTTTGATTCTTATTCAGTTGCTTGTCACTGAACACTTATTAGTTCACAGGTCTATTTTGTCTCTAACTGGATTAAAAATGTCCTTGAGAAGTTTATGTCTCAGGATGGCCAGAATAGTGTTCTACAAATAGACACTCAATAAATGCTTCCTGATGAGTGTGAGGCCTTTCAGAAAAGTAAATTTATTTACTATACAACCAAGATCAAAAACTTTAATGGATATGTGATTTTTATCATGGGAAAGTGAAAAAAGAGGAAACTCTCATTCTGTTTACTATAAAGGGAGCTAAGACATTATGTTTATAAATAGCTTTTATTTACTAGTAAGAGTTTTATAAATCTTCAGTGGCCATTCAGATTACCTGAAAATTCTGTTTTCTATTACCAACACGGAGTGGGTTAGGCTTTCTTTAATGATTAGATTATGAGATAAAGAATACTGCTAAAGTAGGTCTTTCTAAAATTTTTAATTCAAGAATTCAACCATGGCTTATACATGGACAGACAAGTTTTACAGTAGGAGCTCAAGCACAGAATAATAGAAATATAACTGTAAAATAATGGAATATTCCATTCCACAGATGTCATCCACAGCTGTGGAAGTTTTAAATTTTCCATGGTCTTGTGAAAATTGCTGCAATTCAGGCTTATAAATAAACTGAAGTACCAGACCAATGACTTTTAAGCCAATGATTTCACACTATCAAAATATTACTTTCATTAGAAATGTTAAATCTTTTCTCTCCACATTTAAAAATTTTCTGCTCAGTCTTTTCTAAGTCAATTTAATGTTATCTTAAATGCCAACAATGGCAGAAAATCAAATTTTCCAAATATTGACTAGAGCGTTATTATGAAATTACAGAGCCTTTAAGTATAAAATTAATCAAGTCCTTTCAATGCTCCTACATACTTCTCAAAGACCTTGTGCTGCCTTGAATAAAAGCCACTAACCTCATCCTCCCACATATTTTCATCCTGGCCACAAAATACTAGATTTGCATTTTAGAAAGATCCCTCCACTCTTTTGCTTAAAAGGAAGAGGCATGCACACGTTTCACATTTGACCTTGTAACATGGTCTCCACGTCCCTCAATGATCTGGCTCACACACACATCTCCTGCACTTGGCGCACCACACTGCTTCACACTTGATTTAGCAGCTGTGACAAACCATTTTCAGGACATATACACAGCTTCCTTTCTCCAGAACAAACCTTTCCTGATTTCTGGTGTACTCTTATCAGTTTCCACAATGCAGCTACATTCAAGGCCTTTTTAAAGCCCATCCCAACTCCAAAATTAAACACTCCTTTCAAGTTTTGTGGTGGTATATTATTGTACTTATCACACTGCCTAATAGTTATTCATTTATACGCTAGCCTTTTTTTGAGACACCACCCCCCCCAAAAAAAAAAGTGCTTCATGTTTGTTGAACTTGACTGAGTTTGATCTAATGATCTCAGTAATTGGGAAACAGATGGGATGTTTCCAGAGTGATTCATAGTGACCAGGATGATCATGTTTCTCCACAGTAAACATAAATCTTATGTTGCTTTAATCATGGGGATTACCAGACCCTCTTGGAATAGCACACAAAATGCAAACTCTTTTAAATTAGGTTAGACGAAAACTCAGGAGGCAATTAGTCAATATTTGTTCTGCATAATTTGAGCCAAATTAGTATCACTTTCTCTGTCATATGTAGAGGGTTTCTGACTTAAAGCAAAACATGTACATTACCTTTTATCTTAAATCTTGTAGTAGAAACAAAGTAGATTAAAGAGTGCTTTATTTATACTATGCATCAGGAACTAGCATCTATTAAACTTTGTCATGTAAACAACAGGAGAAAAGGAGTACTGATATATTGGAAATTATTTTGTAAACTAATTCCTTTGGGGAACAGAAAAAAATCACACAAAGGGTGCCTATTGTCAACGTGCAATATAACAAAAGTAACATAGGAGAAGTTCGAAATACATGAAAAGTGGCATCAGAAATGCAGGAAAAGTTGGTGTTTTCACATATTTCCGATATAGAGCAATCAGCAATGGAGCAAACAGTTAGGCACAAACTTTGAGATCCAAATGGCTCCTTTGTGAAGTCTTTTTGATATGGAAAGCAGTAAAGAATCTGCACAAACAGTATTTAAATTCAAATCCTCTCGTCTCAAAATATACAAGTAATTTTAAGCCATTTTTAGTTGCAAGAAGCTCTCAATTAGTCATAATAGTCAACACAAACAATTTGCAGTATTAAAACTAGTTCATAGGCTGAGGACAAAGCTCAGGGGGTAGAGCTCTTGCCTAGAATGCATGAGGCCAGAGGTTCAATCCCCGGTACTGCAAAACAATCATTCATTTTAAAAAAGAGCTTAAATGCTTATGAAGAGATGAATCAGCATGTCAGCAGTCCGAATGACAATGAATAAAGCAATCACATACACAAAACCAAAAAAACAAAAAGTTAACTTTCTGATTTGTTCTTTTCTGTGTTTTGCAGCAGTTCTACACTGAACATGTTACTTCTGAAATAAAAAGAAAATAAGGATCTATCCCAGGTCTGTCACACCGAGCTCTATCCCCAGAACATTTTCATTTTTGAGATGGGGTCTTGCTAAGTCACTAAGTTGACCAGTCTGAGCTTCAACTTGCCCTGCCTCAGCCTCTCAGAGTGCTGGTATCATAGGTCTGCATCACAAGGCCAGCTAAGAAATACAATTTGTTATTTTTTTCATTTTTTTGAGACTCTGTAGCCCAGTGGCCTTGGACTCATTTCAATCCTCCTGCCCCAGCCTCCCAAGTGCTGGGATTACAGGAATGTGCCACCACGCCCAGCTTTACATGGTGCTGGGGAATCAAACTCAGCATCTTGTGCTTGCAAGGCAAGTACTTTAACCACTCTGCCATTCCTCCAGCTCCAAAAATACAATTTAAAATCTATCAGTTTTAAGGAGTTATCCAGAAGACTAGCAACCATATTACATTAATTCATGTTTTTTAGGACTTTCTTATGAGCATGTTACTATCTTTTTTTAAAACCCAATGCCCATTTTCTAGAATTTTATTCACTTATTTCAAATATTGCAAAGATATAAATTTAAAACTCTTAGTAGCACAATTGTCAATAAGAAGCAAATACATTTGAATGAAAAAAAACCATCTACCTCATATGAGGAAACTTGTGTTTGTGGTGGCAATAACACTTCAGTTAATCCGAAAACTTTTTGTACAGCCAGAACACAAGACATTTATAAAAATTCATCACCTGTTACTACTTAACTGCAATACAATCACATCTATGTAGTATTTTCTGAAGCATTTTCTTTGATGGTTAGATAAAAACAAAAAGTAAGGAGGGAAGTTCTGCTAAGTCAACTGCCTAAATAATAAATATAATCCTAATGTTGCAATTATTCAAAGTATATACACTAGTCAGTGTGCAAGGATATAAAAATTTTAAATGAACAATTTACTTTTGGTTTTGAGACAGAGTATCACTATGTATCCCAACTCATAATTCTCATTCCTCAGCCTCCCAAGAGCTGGGATTACAGGAGTGCACCACCACATCTGATCTGTAAATCAACAATCTTACTTTCCTTAAGACAAAAGGAAAGGCTTAACTGGTTAGATCTTAAAGGGGTAGGGGCACAATTTATATTTAACTGTATTTCAAATTTGGAAAATGATTAATGCTAGTTTTGTTAGCTCCTAATTACCCTCCCCCTCACATAAGACTTTTAAAGATGGAAACTGGATAAATACAAAATTCTATAAATTTCTTCACATAGTTTTTAATAAGTAGTCATGAGTAAAGGGAATGTCACTTTTTCTTTTAAGCAGTTGACCTATTATTTCACACACAAAAGGTTTAAACATTAATCTTACATAAAATTCTTTCCCACTTAATGAATTACACCTATTTAATATCTTGTTTCTTGTGTGGCATAGCTGCATTTTATGATTTCTAGAATTAAATACTTGGCAGCCATTTCTACTTTTGTAAAACAACATCTAACTATGCCAACTTGGGAGATGCTTTTTTATTTTTAAATCTGGTAATTTAGTGTGCCTTTAGTAAAAATAAAAAACTATGCCCCATCAACTTATAAGAACACATTTTAGGAGACTTTGGACTACATGCCCAAGAAATTTGTAATTCACCCAGTAACTATGAACTTCTCAAAGGACATGTTTGAAATGCCATTGTTAAGAAAACATAAAATGTGCCACAATATTATACAATTAATGTAATTCCTTTCTCTTTTTTGTGGAAAATGACTATTCATTTGAAGAAAAAAATTCCAAATATTTGTTTTGCCTAACAAACTGCTAAATTCTTGTGTATGCATAAACAAATCAGCTGTCAGAAGTCCAGAATGAGGTAAAAGTAACTACATGAAGGGCAGTCAAATCTCCTTCTTAGAGAACATGTCTAGGGTACATGTAAAGAAATCTAACAAAACAAAGGTCAGTTGGCAAGTAGGCACGGTGGCTCAGGTCTGTAGTATAGCGAAGCTTAGGCAGAGGATCACAAGTTTGAGCCCAGTCCGAGTAACTTGGCGAGACTCTGTCTCAAAATAAAAAATAATTCATTTTTTTGAGATAAGGTCTGCAGTCCAGGCTCATCCTGAACTCATAGCAATACTGCCTCGGCCTCCCAAGTACAGGGATTATAGCCGAGAGTCCATGCTCAGTTTATGTGGTTCTGGGGAATCAAATCCAGGGCCTCAGGCTTGCTTGGCAAGCGCCTTAACTGCTGAGCTATGTTCCCAGGCCCTCCTCGCCACAGAAAAATGCCTGGGGATGTAGTCCAACATAAAAGTCCTCAATTTAATATCCAGTACCACAATCACTCAATCTATCAATGAGAGGACCACTGAGCAACTAACTCAGTGATTTTTGCCTGGCATGCTACAAGTATTGGGTTCAATACTCAATTAAAAAAAAAAACAGTAAACTAACCCTTTATTTTTGAAGCAGGGTCTTGCTATGTTGCTCAGGATGGCCTCAAACTATTGGGCTTCAGCTACCCGCCTGCCTCAGCCTCCCAAGTAGTTGGGACTCTAGGTGTATGCCATAGTTTTATTTTTTTTAATCCTGTTTCAATAATTTTAAAAAAATGGAGCAATAACAAAACTTCTTTTAATAATGAGATACATTCTTTGTGTGCTTTAAACGATATAGGTACAAAGGCATATATATGTGTATGTATATATACATACATATATATGTATTATATATATTTTTTCGAGGTAACAGTCTCATTTTGTAGTCCAGGCTGGTCTTGAATTACTTAGTCCAGGCTGACACTGAACTCACAGCAATCCTCCTGCCTCAGCCTGCCAAGTGCTTTAATTACAGGCATGACCAACTACACCGGCTTATGTGGCACAGAGGAATTAAACTCAGGGCCTCATGTTTGCTAGGCAAGCAATTTAATCACTGAGTATGCCCTCAGCCCCACAAAGGCAAATATAATTTCCCTAAATATTAATAATGCTTTAGATATCTCAGTAGAATACAGTAAGGTCTTTTTTATTGAAAACTCAGCCATTTTATATACCTTATATAATTATGTTTTATAAAGAAAGCAAGACTCAAAACCTCAAAGTTCTTAAGCAGACAAAAGGAATATAGCTCATATGCTCAGGTGTTTTGCTCTCAATCTCTCATTTTGAGTCTATTTACTTTCTTAGCTGTAGTAAGCCTGGCTTTTTAAGTCCACCTGAGATGAAAAACATCAAGTTAGTGGACTCTGCCATAAAGCATACAATAATAGCAGAATGTAGTATCTGACAGCTTTTAACTATGAAAATCTAAAGGAAAAGTATAAAAAGAGACATTAAAAACCCAGCTGATTTGGAGTTACTGCTATTAAGAATAATCATATTCTTTGTAAGACCAAGTTATTGTATTACGTAAATAAAAGTAAACACTGACCTTGCACCATTAATGCATTTCTACTTAAAAGTGTTACATTTTACAGTATTAGCCTGTCCTTCTTGACATGGTGACCTTACTCATCACTTTGTTTGGGCTTGTCCTATTTAAGCCTGTAGTCCTGGCATTTTTTTTGGAGACAGGGTCTCTCTCTGTATTCCAGGCTGGTCTAGAACTCACTACGGAGCCCCAGCTGTCCTTGGACTCACAGCAATCCTCCTGCCTCAGCCTCTCGAGTGGGCATGAGCCACCATACCTGCCTTACGTGGTACTGGGGAATCAAACTCAGGTATTTAGTGCTTGACTTAGCACTTGCTAGGCAAGTGCTTTAACCTCTGAGCCATTCCTTCAGCCCCTGTCATGGCATAATTATTAACACCATTTTTTTCTTTTCACTCTTAGTGCCCTGGTTTGGACAATTAAGTTTTAGGATCATCCTACTGAGCACTTACTATGTGGCAGAAACTATTATTCCAAGTGTTTTCATTATCTTCACAATCCTATGGAATGAGGTACAAGTATTATCCTCACTTTAGAGATGGGACAAGTAAGACTCACAGAATATAAACAACTTAATAGGCTGAAGATCAATTAATGTTGAAGGCCCATGTTTGATAACCCAAGTAGTCTGATGCCAAAGTACTGGTACTTAACCACTATGAAGATAGCACTACCTTTTTGTGTGTGACACAGGGTCTTGCTCTGTAATCTAGGATGGTCCTGAACTTATTATGTAGCACAGGCTGGCCTCAAACTCAGGGCCATGTTCTGTCTCAGGTCCCTGAGTGCTGAGATTACAGGCGTGTCCCACCATGTCCGGCTAATTTTTATGTGATACTGGGACACAGAACCTAGGGCCTTGAACATGGTAGGTAAGTGTGTTAATTGCTGAGCTACACCCCTACCCCCAGTACCTACCTCTTGTTAGAAAGGTTAAAAAAACAACAACAACAACAAAAAAAACAAAAGCAAAAAAGAAAGGTGGCAGAATATAGGGAAGAAGATATCTAAAGTTTTGGAAATGGATTCAGACATACTAGTTTTCTGGAAAATCTATATAATACTTTTATTTTTCTAAAACGCAGCAAACTTATAATGAAATATTTAAGAAAATATTCAAAAATAAAAATATTTTTGACTTTTATAGGGAAGAACTTTCTTAAAAAAAAAAAAACTCACCTACAATCCCAGCACTTAGAATGCTGAGGCATGAAGTTTGCTGGGAGTTCAGGACCAACCTGAACTACAGAGACCATGCCTCAAAACATGCATGCACCAAAAACTCCAAGCAGCTTTTCAAAAATTCTTTAAAAACACTACCAAAAAAATATACGAAGTACTCAACATATCAGACTATTCCATCTTTAAAAAAAATTACTGATTTTACAATGTGTATTTGCAGTGAAAAATGTACAGGACTGGTATTGGTGGTCCTACTTAATAGTGTGGAATGTCCTTTGGCCTATTATAACTTCAGTTTTCTTACGTGTATGGGAAAGACATGGTTAGCTGGTTAAGATGATTAAGACCAGGTGAAAAAAATACATTGAATTTAGGATATTAAGAAACAGCCATAGATTTTCAATAGCCTGCATCATGTCTCACTCTGTAGTACAGGCTGGACCTGAACTCGTAGCAATCCTCCTGCTTCCACCTTCTTAGTGCTGGGATTACAAATATTCACCATCACACCCAGCTTATGTGGTGCTGGGAAATTGAACTCAGGGTCTTGCTCTTGCTAGGCAAGGGCTCTAACCATGTGCTATCTTTCTGGCTCCAGCAATAGCTTTTGACTTTCTCTTTTATTTCAAAATTATGTGGGGAAAATATTGACAATTCACACGTGTAAATAAAACTCTAAAAAGATTAAAAGTAGTCATGAACATCAAGCCAGAAGCTAACTTTATGTATTTCATATTTTTGGAAAAATAAAGATGCCGTGCCATCAGCTAACTAGTACTCACATGTGTAGTGGTAAATGAGTATGATTCCCAGCACTCTGGGAGGCTGAGGCAGGAGAATCACAAGCTCAAGTCCAGCCATAACAACCTGGCAATGAGACTATCTCAAAATAAAACAATAAAAGGGCTGTGGATATACATCAGTGCAAAGGCCCTGAGTTCAATTCCAATACAAAACAATCAAAAAAGATGAGATTGAGTGGAAGGAATAATTACAAAATAAAGGTGCAGTGATTTTTAACAATTTTTAAACTTGCTTCTTCTCACATTCTCTTTTAAAGACATGGTCTCTCAGGCTGGCTTAGAACTCATGGCAATCCTCCTGCCTTTGCCTCCTGAGTGCTGGATTACAGGCATGTGCCACCAGGCCTAGGTGGTGTTTGGTACTGAAGGGATTGAACCTGAGGCCTTGCACTCCCCTACATAAGGGCTCTATAATCACTGAGTTATAGCCCCAGTCCATTTTTAAAATCTAATTATACTTATAAAGGATAAATGGTTTGAACAAATTACTTCATTTATATAGCTTTTATATTCAATGATATAAAAATGCTTTTATATTTAATGCTCAGCAGCCAGATATGGTAGATAGATAACATTCCTATAGGATGCATTTAAAAATTGAGGTGGTGTAGGCAAGAAGTTTTTCAGTAAAATACCCAAAGCACAAGAGATAAAACCAAGAATTAACAAATGGGATTATATGAAGTTAAAATGCTTCTGCATAGCTAAGGAAACAATCAAGAGTAAAGACTGAACTCATGAAATGGGAAAAAATATTTGCCAACTACTCCTCAGACAGATGACTATTATCAAGAATATATGAAGAACTGAAAATAAATTAGAGCCTCCAAATTAAAGGACCCCGTCAAAAAATGGGGATCTGAAATGAATAAACAGTTCTAAGAAGTCCAAATGGCCAATAAAAACAATATAAAATATTCAACATCTTTAACCATCAGAGAAATGCAAATTAAAACAACACTGAGGTTCCATCTAATGCCAATAAGAATGGCTATTAAAAACTCAAAAAATAACAAATGCTGGCAAAGCTATGGGGAAAAAGGAACCCTTCTACATTGCTGGTGGGACTGTAAACTAGTACCACTGCTATGGAAAGCAGAATGGAGATTCTTCAAAAAACTCAAAAATCAGTATTTCATTTGATTCACCTATACCTCTTCTGGGTATCTTCCCGAAAGTTAAAGTCATCATATAACAGTGATACATGCATACCTATGTTTGCAGCAACACAATTAATCATAGACCAATCTTGGCAGAAGCCAATATGCCCGAGTACAGATGACTGGACAAAGAAGACGTGGTGTATATATACACAACAGAATACTACTCTGTCATTAAGAATGACAAATTTGATTCATTTGTAGGAAAATGGATGCTCTTTGAGAGCATTATGCTCAGCAAAATGAATCAGACCCAGAAAATTAAATATCATGGTTTCTCTAACATGAGAAAATCAAACCATAAAAAAGTAAGAGATACTAAAGAAAGGAAGAAGATGGATTTAGTTGAGAGGGAAAGGGAAACTGGGGTGAGTGGGTGGGAAGAAGAAAGGAATGCAATATGTAAATAAAAAACTGAGGTTGATTTATCCAATTATAATTACATTATGAGAGGAAACTGGAGTGATGACTCCCAATTATACATGGAAAGCTATTACCTGAGGTTTCCAAGCAAAGGAAAAACCTCAGACTTGTTTATTGGCCAAGATAAAAATACAACATTTACAAGCTCAGCTGCCTGAGAAGCAGTATTCAGTAGAACCTGTCTGCATATCTCTAGCAGTTTTACTATTCACGGAAAAATGAATATTCATGTTTTTTCACATCTCCAACTACTATTACATTTGCAAGCAAAAAAAGAACTTAAAAAAGAGCAGAATAAGAATTTTTTTTAAAGAGGCAAACATAACGAGAAGTATTCCAAACCCCTCAACAATTTACCAATGCTGAGATTGTTCCTTAACAAGAATACATTTTTAAAAGAATTTTCTCTCAAAGTCTGTTAGCTAATATAAATTAGCTGTTATAAAGGATCTACATCAGAGAAACTCTAAGCTAGTAAGAGGTTTTTCATCTAATGCAACAAAAAGACACACAATTCACACACAATGCTGGCCATATTATTTCACCTAATGATGGAAAATGACAGATGATAGCCAGTTTTGGAAAAATGCCAACTGTTTCCATTTGTCTGAAAACGTTAAAATTAATTTCTTTTGACACTTAGTTTTCAAAGAAAGTTGTTATCAATAAGTGAGGAAGTACATCAACTAAAATCTTGGAAAAGAGGTTCCACATAGTGCTGCCCCCTTGATCTGCAGTATTCATTTTTCGACTTTTAGTGTTCCAAAGTGTAAGTAAACAAATCTCGACAGCTTTAAATATTTTCATAATTTTATTTTTAAACACCTGTATTTTGCAAGCTAGCAGTAAAATATTGCTCTCAATATTTTACTAATTAGCACCGTATACTTTTTCAAGCTAACTGGAACATTGTTTCACTGTAAATGGTTATAAAACAAGACGGTCATTTCAAATGCCAAACTAGCCCTGATTGTGATCCATTATTAATTTCATATTATTTTTGGTGTTATGCACAAAGGTGTATTAAAAAATGAACTGTATTAATACGTTTTGTCAACCTAACAAATCAAAGTATTACAGCTTTTCGTATCTAATTTCTGTAATTATTAAAGAGGCCTATAAGGAAGTTGAGGAATCAACTATAGAAACAAAAGATATTACATAACCAATTTATTTTGTGGAAGTCCCTTATTTTTCAGAAGAACAAGAAAATAATGAAAATTGTCATGGTGCACATATTAGTTACCTACACAGCTTGGTATACATTAGCTTTCTGACGCTTTGCTTATTAGTTTGGCCTTACCAAAAAGCCACTGAAATGTCCAGGACAACTCACAGGGACAGCTGGAAGCCTGAAATAAAATTGCTCAGTGCAAAAAAAGATCTCAAGCCATTCATATCATTTTAAATGGAACCCTAGCCATTTAACCCCTTTTTAAAGCTCTCATCTGAAAAATCTTTCAGAAACATATAAAAATTTAATCACACTCAAATTACTTCTACATATTTAAAACAACTTTAAAAAAAGGACATTTTTCCTTTCCTATCTTCTAATAAAAGCATTCGTCGGAACTATAGGGATAAGTTCTGAGCCACAACTGATAGCTTACTAGCATGCCTGTTTTGCATACCAGTAGAATCAAATCCAGTTTTGCCATTTGTGGATAACTATGACAAGATACAAAAGCATGCATTTGCCATAAATAGCTCTGGCTAACAGCAAACTGCTCACACTGAGTAGATCAAATTCTCTATAAGGAGAGCAGTCTGGACCACAGCCAAATCCCGCTACTGTTTAAGACTGCTATACCAATTTCTTTTTCCAATTCATTCTGAAATGAATGCTCCTAAACATCAGAAGTTTTACTACACTTTTGAAGGACATTTTATATTTATAAATTATTTTCATTATGACCGTTTCATTATGATCAAGTAAACTAAAAACTTGCTGCTTCCACTACTCAACTACTCAGAAATGTAAATGCAAATGAAAAACAACTATCCTAAATTATTCAACGAATTAAATATAGAATACTTATGCCAAAGTGCAAAAAAAAAATTCTGATCTCTATACCGAAATAAATAAATGTGTTTATAAAAGTACCACTCTTTAACAATGGTATTTTATATTAGGTGGTTTTAGGATCGAGTTTTGAACCAAAGAAATTTAACAAATCTGGAAAATATCACACAAGAATGTTGTACAAAAAGTTCTCAAATGACCAGTGAAAAGAATAGCTGTTTACCTAAAAGTTGTTCCACATAACAGTTTTTAAAGTGTCCAAGGAAAACAAGGCAACATTCTATAATATGCCACAGTTTTTATTGTAATGTGGCCATCTTTGTGAGGGTAGGGAGTGTGATCTCAAAAACAATGTTCCATTTAAGGCTCTTTTATACAGAAATTGCCATCACAACTGATACTGAACATATCTTTAGTGTTGCAAGACTCACATGGTAAACATAAAATTCCTATTCAGTAGTGCACACTCATGGAAAACAAAAAGGCATTATAACAGCTATTTCTCTTAAGATATGCAGGTAATAGGAATGAACACTGAGGTACTAGGATAAACTGATGACACAGTTAATGAGACTTAATTGGCATTCCTTTTGGAGGATTAAAATTGTTACAAAAAAAGTGCTTTTAATGCATAGTGTTATATCCGTGCTGCCATGTCACAAAAACAGGCTTGCCAAGGCAGGTGAGGTGTATGAATGCTTGAGTGCCTCAAAGAACAGCAATCAAGTGCAACTATAAATTATACTGGAAAAGTTTACCATCTGACCAGTGGATAATACTTTCAAGGTATTCAATTAGCTTACCCTTTGCAGTAGTCTAAGCTATTCACATTGACAATCACATTCACTGTAGTGTTTGCCGAAAGAGAGGCATTTAACCAGTTGTTTTGGCTAACATGAGACAGGAAGGCATTCCTTGGGTACTACATAAAAGTAACCATATTAAACAGTCTAATGGCAATCACTGACAAGCTGCTTAAATGAATGATATCTCCTTCATTCATTGTTTTGGAAGGGCCCAGTGGAAAGGGAAAAAACAAAAAATAAAACCTAACACTATCCAATGGACTAAGCTGGAGAAATGAAAGCCCATTAAGATCCAGATGGCACTTGACTGTCATTTTATAACGGTTTTCCTTCAAGTGAAACTACTACATTGCCTCCCAATTTCTCTCCAAGTGTTGAACGATCCTTAATATCATCCAAGCCATTTACTTGCCACTCGTGTTTAATACCTAAAAAGAAAAAACATCCCATTACCTTATTAGAATTTGGAAACAGTAATTTCTCTTCATGAAATATTCAATGTTTGTACCTGTAAATTTCTTTTTAATGGCATCTTTAGAGCTAGCATAAATCATCTTGCTTTTTAACGGTGCACTTTCAGGAGCCCTAAGGGGAAAAAAATGTTGAATCTCACTTAAGAAACACAAAGGCAAAACTGACTATGATAATAATAATCCTTGCATTTTAAAAGTACTTTTTCTTTTGTTTTTACACACCAGAATATAAATACTAGGTCTTCTTTCTTAGACTCTTTTGTTTCGTATGTGGCATCGTACAACGCATATCGGCAATCATTCAGAGGTAGCAACTTCACAAAAGATGTGTAGGGGTCCTCTACAGTATCACCAATGTCACCCACCAAGATCTGCTTTGCTTCCTCTACAATTATTTGTCTTTTGTCATCACTTAAACAGAAGAGAACTGCTTTCTTTCTTTTTTTGATCTCCTCTTGTGTAGAAGATTTCCTTACTTTCATATCATTAAAAACTTTGATGACTTCATCATTCACTGTTACTCCAGATGCCTGGAAATAAAGAAAAGTAACTCAGAACAAGTATTTTGGTTTTGATCCAAATTAACGTTAGCCACAGGGTGTGGAAATTAAAAAGTGCACAAATCTGTGCAACTTGAAAATAGATTTGTCGTATTTTAAAGTATCTGTATCTGATATGGCTAAAGATTCTAACTCATCCTGCCCATTCATCCTTCTTAAAGGGCTTTGGAGGAAAGAACCAAATGGAAGGTGGATTGAAAGGGACAAATAAAAGTTGTCCCATCCTTGAAATGTTTCCTATTTCATTGGGTGATGTCAGAGCTTCAGGAGCAAGCAGCAAAAATACCTTCTGTATTGTGTCAACTCTGCAGGCTTTAAAAAAACGCTTTTGGATTTCGGTAACGCTTCTACTATTTTTTTTTTCTTTAAAGTCATCCTAGCCACTGCGTTTCCTCATAAGGAAAGAGAATCAAATATAAACTAACTGCCCGCGGCTAGAACGTAATTACCCTTACGGCTCCAACGCCGGCACTTCAAAACTAACGGTTCCAATGGAAGAGCTTTTTACCGCGAGAAAGCATTTTAAAGAGAGTTTTCCCACCTTAATCTTCTCTTAAGGGTTTTGTTCTAGGCCATTTAACCCCTGACCCGAGTCTTCAAGGCACATACCAGTTTTAGAGGGCGCGCTTTAGGGGAAATCGGAAAGCGAAGGGCAAACGCGCACGCACGGCGCATCACCTCGCGGACCCTCCCGCGCCCCCGGCCGCTCGGCCCGACCCAGTCTCGAGCCGCGCCGGGGCCTCCCCGCCCCCAGGAATCTGAATAGCGGCTGGGCCCGGCCTGACTTCGGAGGGCCGTCCAGCTGGCCCGCGAGGGCGGCGGGACCGCGGCTCAGGCGCGCCCACCTCGGGGGTCTTGGAAGCAGGTTAACATGGCGGCCTGGCTCGCGGGGCTGGGCTGGGCCGCGCGGGGGGCTCCCCTCGCCGCGCCGCAGCCTCCCGGCTGGCGCGCCCACCTTACCATAGTGCCCGCGCTGGGACTGCGGCAGCGGCTCGAGCTCCGGCTCGGTGGCACTGGGAGGAGAAGGAGGGGCGGGCGGGTGGCGACTGCGGAGCACGCCGGGAGCCGCAGCCCGGGTAGGCGGGGGGCGGAGGGCCGCAGGGCGGGGCGGTCACGTGGGCACGCCCCGCCGCGCCCGCGCCCGCGCCCTCGTCGCTCCCGGCCGGGCTCGCCGGCTCAGCCACGCCCTCGGCCTGACCCCTGGCGGTGGCTCTGCAGGCCCGGGCCGGCAAGGAGGCCGCGGAGCGCGGGCCCTGATCGGGCCGCCTGCAGGGGGCAGGCGCCGCCCGCCGCCCGCGGCGAAGCGCCCTGTTCCCGGAGGGGCGCTGCTCCCGGGTTGACGTTGTGCGAGGGGCCGCGGGCGGAGCGGGCTGTCCTTCCTGCACTTAGAGGGGCTGCTTCCGACGTGGCGAGTCTCTGAGAAATCTGAGTGTGCGTAAACTGTTCGCATCCCTTTTGTAGCTAATTGAGAATAAATGCTGTCGGGTTACACCAGCTGCCTGACGGACTTAGCAGAAACTATTAATCAGGGGTGACAAATAACTGTTCAGAATTCCGTAGCTGGAAGTGCAGTTTAGGTAAAAATAGGTAGCAACATTCCTTAGTAATATTCTTTAATATTTCAAATATTCCAGGAAATGGTGTGTATTTGCTCTTAGGAGTCTTGTCATGAAGCTGCAGCCATGACTGCCGACATCCAGCGGACCCAAAGTGGATTCCTCCTGCCCCTTGACAATCAGGTCCTCCTCTAGCAAAGACCGTGTAGGTGAGCCAAAGCGACCTCTTCAACTCTTATTATTTTTTAAAAATAAATATGACCTTTATCACAGAAAAATGATCACTTTATATTTTGAGAAAATTTTTCATAAAGATTTAACAGTTGTTAACAAATGAAAGCGCTTTGTGCTTGTCACAAAAAAACCCTTCTGCCTTTTTTCCTAAATCTTTAATCATTTTAGCCTCTTTTCATTTGTAATATTGATAGAGTGAATTTAAAATTTGGGCCAACAGTTAAACTTATTTTATGAAAATGATTTGCCCTAGAAAAAGTAGAACTGTTATTGCACAAAGCTAGAGATAATAAAAGGTAAGTCCATGGAAACTGGAGGAACTGGTCCAGAAATACGGTGTATGGGCCGGGGATAGGAAACTGGCGTGTTACTCCTGGCTCTGCTCCATCTCTTAATCCTTCCAGACCTCAGGTGCTTCATCTGTACCACAAGTTCTCATTAAGTTATCTTCAAGATCCTTTTCAATTTTAAAATTTAGTTTCTGAGGCTCGGGGATATAACTCAGTGGCAAAGTGCTCCCTTAATATGTGTTGAGGCCTTGGGTTTGATTCCCAGTATGGAAAAAGTTTCTAACAATGTTCAGTAGGAAATAATGGTGTGTGTCTGGTCTTACAATCAAGCTGAGGATGGGAAATCATAATCAGGGGCCTCTTAGAATGTGTGATAGATTCTTGTATTATATGTGTGTGTTGTTTTATATTGTTTTACCTTTTGATGATGGTGATGGAACCCAGGTATGTGCTTTACCACTGAGCTATACCTCCAGCAATATTGTACATGGGGCATATTAGGTATTGCCAATGAAATATAAGCCTGCTTTTATGTCTGTGTGTTTATTTTCTTGAATATCAGATTGACTTACAGACAGAAATTGAAATAAAATTTCCCAATGCATAAGCATGAATCTCAAGCAAGTGGATAAGCTAGAATATTCTAGTTTGTGAAACCTTTACCTCTCTAACTTTCAAGGTCATCATGTGTTGTGTGATAGGTTCCTTCCTGGGCGATGGGACGCTCATGAGGCCTAGGGGATAAACAACTCACAGGTGTGCACAGTAGGAGGTGCTAGGTGGACCCTCTGGGCCAGGATTCCTGCCCTATCCTGGCCTCGGCTTGCAGTACCTTGGGCAGGTAGACAGATGTGGCTCATGGACAGCTCTCTGAAGCTCATGGTATGTACCCTCCAGCACAAAGTACATGACCTTGGGCCCAGGTAGGGACACTGCTTCTCAGGTATGTAGGGGTCCTGAGGTGGGGAAAACAAGAGAAAGAGGGGGCTGAGAGAGAGAACAAGAAGGTAGAAATGGAGGAGAGACAAGTCAGTCCTAAGAGAAAACTGCAGGTGGTCCTGAAATAGTCGTAGCTAACCAGGAAGGTAAGTCCTAAGAAGCATTATGCAGTTTCTATGAGGTGTCATTTTGATGAGGATGGGCTTTATCAGTGATGTGACTGCCTGTAAGAGGCCCTAATAATAAACTCACTGATTCACCAAATTGGATTTTGATATAATTGTTACTGTGGTCTGTCAGTTGTGCCCTATGTGGGGTAAATAGACAATTGCTTATGCCTCCCCAGAAAAAGTGTTACACAACATTATGAAGAACCAATATCCAGAACTTAGATCATTTTCTGTTGTGGATATCAGCAACCACCTCCTTCCTGAACTCTTTCTCTGAGTCTCACTGTTCCCAGCCTTGAAGATTTGCAGATTTGCAGCAGCCTGGGCAGAGGCAAGGCCTGGTGATGATGGGACCTCTGACTCTCTCTTTCTCTTCTTCCTCTTTCATTTATAGAGGCCACTAGGATTAGGTTGGATCTATCCGATTGTTTAATATAATATTCCTCTCAAGTGCCTTACTCACGTCTTTAGAGTTCTTTTTGCAGTAGAAGTGAACACTTTTACATGTTTTGGGACTTGCTGCAAGAAAATCATTGAAGCCCTGCCTAGTGATGCAAGACTGTAATCTCAGCACTCTGGGAGGTAGAGGCAGGAGAACTGTAAGTTTGAGCCAAGCCTGGGTGCTTTAGTGACTCAGTGAGACTCTGTCTCAGAAAAAATGAAAACGAAAAATAAAAAAGCTGGGTGCAGTGGCATGGTCACTTGAAAGCTGAGGCAGGAGGATTGCTGTGAGTTTGAGGGCAGCATGGGCTACTGAGAAAGAGCCTGTTTCAAAAATTTTTTTTTTAATTTAAAAATATTAAAAATGAACAGTGACGTAGCTGAGGGAGGGTGTAGGCTCTGGCCTCAACCTGCAGTATCACACATACACCATCTTTGGCAGGCAGTTTTCTGTCTACCACACTACACCTGTTTTCATAACTTCAAGTCCAATGAAACAATTAACAGATGGGGCTGAAGTTCCCTGAATAATCTAGTACTAGAACACAAGCTATAATTATCCACTTACTGGACCATACATGGATGGCAGCAGCAAACAACTATTAGGACCTAAGTGAAAGTAATCTCTGAAAGGAATCTCAGCTCTGACACCAGGAGTGGTGCAACCCAGGCCATGACTCAACTGCTCCAAGGCTCAATTTCCTCATGTGCAAAATGTGAATGATATTACCTCCTCCCTTTCAGGATTACAGAGAGGATTAAGTGAGATAATGTATATGTTGGCCATCACATAAATAGGAACCCTGGGGCTGTTGTTACCACATGTAGAGAAAAGGTAAAAGCACTTATTTTTTGTGTAAGGGGTTAAACCCAGAGAATCTGTACTGAGCTATACTACCAGCCCTCTTTTAACTTAATTAATTAGTTAATTTTTTTATTTTTGAGACAGGAAGTTCAGGTAGACAGGTAGTTCACTGTAGTTCAGGCTGGTCCTGAACATGCTACATAGCCCAGGTTGGCCTGGAACTTACAGTAATCCTCCTGTATCAGCCTCCTGAGTGCTGAGATGATGACACTGATGACACGCACACGACACCATGCCTGGTTTATCCACTTTTATTTTTTATTTTGAGACAGTGTCTTGCTAAATTGCCTAGGCTGGTCTTGAATTTATGATTGTCCTGCCTTAGCCTCCCAAAATTCTGGTATTAGAGGTATGTACCCCATACCTGGCCTAAAGTACTGTTTTGTTTTATGTATTTATTTTTTTTTCTTTTGAGACAAGTTCTTACTCTGCAGTCCAGGCTGGTCCTGAACTTACTGTGTAGTTCAGGCTGAACTTGAACTCATAGTAGTCCTCCTGCCTCAGCCTCTAAAGTGCTGGGATTACAGGTGTGCACTGCCAAGCCCAATTTTGCACTGATTTCTTAAAAATATGTTTTAATTCTTAACTGACACAGTAATTGCATTTACAGGATAAAGTGTGATATTTCATGAATATGTACAATATATAGTAGTAAACAGGGTAAACAGCTTTTTTATCATGTCAAACATTTCTCATTTGTGTTAGGAACATTCAAAATCATATGAACTATTTTGAAATATATAATTAATGGTCAAACAATTTTCCTACCATGCTTATTTCATGAAACTTTTCCTGGGGAGATGTGAACAAATGTCTCTTTACCCTAGATAGGTCACAGCTGACAGATCAAAGTAATTACTGCATCAAAGTTCAACCTGGTGAGCCAATGAATTTATTGGGGTTACTTATAGGAGCATGGGTGACTCAAGGACAGTTACATCAGTTGAAATTGCCTTCCCACCAGCGATGATAATTCTCAGGAACTACACACTGCCTTCACCTTCCTGGGCAACTTCTGTTTTTCTCTTGGATTCTTCTTTCTTGCCCTTTGGCTTTAGCCCCCCGAAATACCCAAGGCACAGAGTCCCTACACAGGCTGGAGGGCATGCACCATGAGCTGCACATGTGAATCCACTTAATAGCTATGTGGCTGCATGTCCAGGTGCAGGTGGTGCTTCCACCCCTGAGAGCTCCACCAGGCCCTGCCTACTTTGCACACCTGTGAGCTGTTTACCTCCTGAGTCTCGCACCCCTCCTTCTCCAGGTCAGTTCTATTTGAGCCCCACTCCCAGTCAAGAGACATCAGACTCTCAGATTCCACAGCCGCTATCTGGCAAAGACAAAAGTAAACACAATAATACTCACTACTTCCAAATGCATGCACCAGAACTACAGGCCTTCCTAACTCTGACATACCCTTCCTAACCCATGCCTGACTCTGACTGATAGGGAGGAAGGTCAGGCACTCTTCTAAGTCCAGTTTAAACTTAGAATATAGAGCTGGAGGAACAGCGGAGTGGTTATAGCACTCTTGCCTAGCAATCAAGTTCTGCTATATGAAAATGAAACTTCCTTATCCATTCAACGCTTGGTGAACATTTCAGGTTTTGGGGATATTGTGAATAATGCTGCTGTAACCATTTGTGCACAGATTTTTGCATGAACATTTATTTTTATTTCTTTTAGGTAAATACCTCAGTGGAATTACTAGGTCCTATAGTAATGTTAACATTTTGGAAAACTGTCAGACTGTTTTCCAAAGTGCCTGCCTGTATCATTTTGTAATCTACAAGGTAGGAGGATTCCAAATTCTCCATTTCCTTACCATCACACACCAGCTCATACGATTTTGAATTGCACTAGCCTAATGACTAATGATGTTGAGCATCTTTTGTATGATTTCCTTTGGAGAAATGAATGTCTACTCATATCCTTAGTCAATTTTTAACATGGATTGCCCTTTTATTGCACAGGAAGAGTTCTTCAAATATACTGGTCCCTCATCAGATATGTAATTTGCAAAAATATTCTCCAATTTTGTGGAATTTTTGTTTTTATAATATTGATTTTTTTTTTGAGACAGATTCTTGCTCTGTAGTCCAGGTTGGTCCTGAACATGCTATGTAGCTCAGGCTGGCCTTGAACACACAGAAATCCATGCCTCAGCCTCCTGAGTGCTGGTATTATAGGTGTGAGCCACCATGTGAGTACAAAGTTTTTGGGGTCTAGGTTTTTAGATCAGTGATTAGAGAGCCCTGGCCTAGGAAGTGGGGGCTCTGGGTTTGATTCCCCCAGCACCACATAATGACTGGGAGTGGTGGTGCACATCTGTTATCTCAGTACTCAGAAGGGTGAGGCAAGAGAATTACCATGGGCTAAATAATGAGTTCAGGAGTTCAGGACCAGCTTGGATTACAGAGTGAGACCTTGTCTCAGAAAAACAAAACCCAAAAATAACTGTAAATGTTTTTGTTTTGTTGACAGTATTTTGTTCCATGGTGTCCAAGCTGGCCTTGAACTTGCTGTGTAGTCTCAGGCAGGCTTAGCTCAAGATCCTCATGTCTCTGCTTCCTGAGTGCTGGGATTACAGGCATGCAACATAAAGGTACATTAAGTTTTAAATTTACGTTTGTAGTTTATCTACTTTTATTTTGTTCCTTGTACTTCTGATGTTTAGAAGCCTTTGCCGCTGATCTAGTTATAAACATGTAATCTTATTTTTTCCTAAGAGTTTTATTTCTTACATTTAAGTCTATGCTTTTGTTTTTTCTTATTTTGATGCTAGGAATTGAATACACAGGGCTTTGTGCATACTAAGCATGTGCTCTACCACTGAGCTATACATCTACATGTAATCCCAGACTCTCTCTGATGTATTTTTAATATATTTGTGTATTTATTTATTTTTGAGACTGTATCTTGCTCTGTAGTTAGGCTGGTCCTGGACTCAAAATGTATTCCAAGCTGGCTTCAAACTGAAGCAGTTCTCCTGCCTCTGCTTTCCTGGTGCTGGGATTACAGGTATACACTACCACAACCAGCTACAGTGTGGTGCTGGGGATCCAGCTTTACTCTTTTGCATGTGAACATCCAGTTGTCCTACCATCATTTGCTGAAAAGACTATTCTTCCCCTCGATTTTTAAAAATACTATTATGGGAATGGTAGTAATCACATTCTAAACTGCTATCAATTTTGGATTTCTAATTGCTTACTGATAAATTGAGCTTCTCGGGGCTGGAGGAATAGCACAGTAGTTAGAATGACTAGTAAGTGCAAGGCTGAGTTGCATTCCCCAGCACCACATAAATCAGGTGTGGTGGTACACACCTGTAATACCAGTACTCAGGAGGCTGAGGCAGGATAGCTGTGCAATTTGATGCCAGCCTGGGCTACATAGTGAGTTCAGGATCAGCTTGGACTGCAGAGTAAGACCCTGTCTCAAAAAACAGAAGCTACTAGCAAGAAAGATCTGTCATGTGTTTTACAACTGGGTCACTGTGCCTGAAGATTAATTTCTTAATATATGAATTGAAAGTTATTTAGTCATTTATTTGAGGCAGAGTTTCACTATGTACTCCTGAGACTAACTCTGTAGCACAAGCTATCCGCTAACTGGTGATCATTTTGCCTCAGCCTCCCGGGTGCTGCATGTGCCATCACACATGGTGAAATTTTTTTTTTTTTTAAACTATTGAGTTCCCCTCTACGTGCCAGGAACTGCACTACACTATTGGTACAAGATGGTAAACGAAACACACAGTCTCTACTTCGTGTAACTTGTAGTCTAGTGAAAGAATAGACAGTCCTTAATACAGACTTAGGGGTGTGGGTTCCCAGAAACTCTACATTGTGAAGAGAGTATCTTGAGTTGAGAAGGAGCTTGGTTCTTTGGGGAAAATAAATGGATCCAGAGTATAGTTGGCAAGGAGGGGAGTTGAATAAGACGAGGCTGACAAAGTAAGTGGTCAAAGGCAGGTAATGCATGACCTTTAAACTATCTCCCAAACTGCTTTGAGGATGCCTGGAATGCCCCAGTGAACGGTCCTTCCAGTCTTGAATAATTTTAAGAGAAACACAGCGACATCTGTTGGACACTCTTGGAACTACTATCTTGAGAGTTATTCTTTTGTGATGAAAGGTAAAAATTCCACAGGAAAGTCACAGAGAAGCAGGGACAATCCCATTCCAAGGTTTGAAAAGTTATGTAGTACTCATGAGGCTCTAAATTGATAGAATATGAATATTAGGCCATTTGGATGTAACTATTCAATATGCAAAACTGTTAAGACATTTCTTGTGGTTTTATTGTGCTATGAAAAAAATTCTTCAAGATACTAAAGGCTCCCAAAGTGAGAAAAATTGGAAGCCTCTCAAGGATTTTGGACAGGGCCCGGTGGTACAGGCCTGTAATCCCAGTACTTTGGCAAGTACAGGCAGAAGGATTGCAAATTTGTTGTCTGTGTGTGTGTACAGGACAGTACAGAGCTTCATGTATGTTGGGCAAGTCTTCTAACACTGAGTACATGGTCAGTCCTGTATTTTTATATTTTAAAGGAAAAAAAACCTCAGAAGTTTAAAACATTTAACTGCTGCCAAAAAAGAAAAGATTTGTTCTTTGGAATTTCTCCTTCAAAATAGCATGCATAGAGAAAGAGCTTCTGAACTTTGGGGAGAAATGACAGATGTTTTCAGCTCTACTGGAAAGAGTTCAAGATACATCTTTGATCTGCTAGGATTCTAACACATTTGAACTCTCCACATGCTTTCTTTAATTCTGCCAGATGTATCCAAATATTGAGTCCATCAATTCATAACTTGTAGTTACAATTTCTTTCCTTTTATTACACAGAATGGATTGCCAGGTAGTCTTCTGGTTTTTGTTAATTTCATTCCAACAAATAGTCCAGACTGGTGGACCCCATCATTGTCCTAAGGGATAGTCTTGTTATGCCACTTGTTAAAACAAATGTAACACTTTGTAGACTCTCAGCTTTCACAGAGAAAAAGAAAACTGAATTAAAATGATGGAAGATTCTTAGGGAAGAAACAAATGTCTGGAAAACTTTCCATTTTCCTTCTTTCTCTTGATACTTCGTCTTGTTGACCACTGGTTAGTGTTCTACTTAGTTTGTGTTTGGAGTTTTTCCCCTACTTTTATTATTGTTTTCTAGCTTGATTTCATTGTGGTTACAGATCATACTTTACATAATTTTATTTTTTGTTGTTTGTTTTATGGCTCAGGACAGGATCTACCTTGGTGTGTTTTCATTGGGTGGAGTATTCTAAAAACCTGTAAATCCCATTGGTTATTGGTATTTTTCAATATCCTTGTTGATTTTCTGCCTAGTTCTATTAACTGTTAAAAGAGGCATATTTAAGTCTTTACATGTAATTTGGACTTGTCTGTTTTCTCAGATCTGTCAGTTTTTGCTTCATGTTTTGTGGACTTACTGGCATGCACATATAATGCTCTTTTCCATCTTTGGAAATTTTCTTTGCTCTATTTTATCTGATATTAGTGCAGGCACTCTTGCTCTTTTATTAATGTTTGGATTCTATTAATTTTTGCTTGTTTTTTTAGTAGAGGATTGAGTTCAGGGCCTTGTATACCATAGTCAGGCATTGTTCCATTAACTTCTACTTCCAACCCTCTTATTCTCCACCACCCCCCACCCCTTCCTTCTTAAAGACTTTATCTGAACAGCTTTATGTTTACATAAAAATTAAGCAGGAAGAATTTCAAATAACCTTTTTACTCCCTCACCTTAGGATTTCTGTTACTACCATCTTGCATTAGTATTATTCAGTTTTAAATGTGGCATAATCAAGAAGCCAATTTTGATAAATTAACTAAAGTCTAGTTTTTACAGTTAGGATTTGCTCTTTGTGTTGCACATTCTGAGTTTTAACAAATGTATGAACATGTAACTATATTCACATTTTTATAGATGGTTTCACCATCCTAAAAAATTCCTCATGCCTCATTTATTCATTACTCCATGACTCCAAGTCCCTGCTCACTCTAGTTTTAAAAAATTGCTTTCATTGGCAAAAAAGTTATATTTTTGTTGTGTACAACATGGTATTTTGAAATATGCATACATTGCGGAATGGCTAAATAACATTCTTTTTTTTCCTTTTTGAGACAGGATCTCATGTCCAGGATGGTCTTGAACTCTCCATATAGCCTAGACTTCCAGTGAATGCATGACAGTCTTTGTCTCAGCCTCCTAAGTGCTGGGATTACAGGCGTTTGCCACCACTCCCAGCTAGGGATATGCTGGAATCAAATTCAGGGCCTTGAGCTTGCTAGGCAAGTGCGTTAACTGCTTTAACCAATAAGCTATTCCTCCAGCCCAACATTACTTTTTTTGTGGTAACAACACTTAAAATCTATTCAGCAACTTTCAAGACTACACATATTGTTATTAACTACAGTCACCATGTTATTTAAAACAACCACATTTGACCAGGGCATGTTGATACACACCTGTAATCCTAGAATTCTGGGAAATTGAGGCTGTAAAATTACAAGTTGAAGTCCAGCCTGAGCAATTTAGTGACTTAACAAGACCCTGTCTCAAAAAAATAAAAAGGGCTTGAGGATATGGCTCAGTACAAAGGTTCTAAGTTTAAGCTCCAGTACCACAAACAAACAAAATCTATCCACATTGCACATAATTATTATATACGACTTGTCACAGGCTGCTAGTGTCATAGCATAGGATGTTACTGATATTAATACTAATAAGAGGTCCCAAGGGTTTGGACAACAAAGGATGTAAATTATTATTTAGAGAGTCTCAAGCACAATATAAGGTTGATTCCTATGACCTGTATGTGTCATATAAAGAAGTTAATTTGATTTGTAAAAAATCCATAAATTCAGAGTATTTGAAAAAAATGTCATTTTATTTGTACACTTAAAAAAGTTGTACATAGAAACTTGTAATAAAGTTCTATAAAACTGTAAAAACTGTCAAGGGAAAAGGAGGGTGATACCTTTTTGATCATTAAGGAAGTTAGAGAAAAAAACAGTAAAATGCTTTAAAAATTAACATTTCCAAGTATAAATTTTATAAATACAAAACAAATTCACAAATTACTCTGAATGCTAAATAAATATCTAGTTAATAAACTCAGACTTAATACCTCTAGCCAGCACTGGTACAGCACTTCAAGGGATATAAAACTGGATTCATTCATGTGTAGTGTTGAAAGAATGTGCTCATTAAACAATTCTTAAGACATATACACATTTTTCTAAAAGTGTGCTATAGCAGAAGACTCATCTGTGTAGATACATCTCCCTTAATATCACAACCTCTAAAAAATCATCAACAACAAAATAAATCACAGGGTGAAAAATATTTTCCAAGATATCTGAACACATGAATGATCTCAAAATGTACAAAAACTTCTGTAAACCAGTACTGTATTCAATACATCAAAATTATTAGATACTGAACATAACTGTAGCAAAGAAAATCTTTCCTACATTCTCCTGAGTGCTTAATATTAAAATTGAGACTATAGTGCAGGCCACATCTTCAGTGTGGTTGACCAGTTGTTATTGCTTTATACATAAGTCTGCTTTAGAGCATGATTTAATGTTCTATTTTAATGAACAATTTTTTTTTCTGAAATACATCCTTTAGAAGGACAGTTAGATTCGTGACTTTTTTGTAGTAGGTGGCATGGTAACGTGATCCACATTACTGGGTGTGACATGGAGTCCAAGCTTTTGAGCCTGAATATGAAAAAATGCTTGAAGCCTAGTTCCAGCTTTTGCTTCACTTGTGTTACGAGGATTATACTCAAAGCAGTTTGAAAACATTAACTCAATATCATCAATAAACTCAGCTAGAGAGAGAGAGAGAAGAAAAAAATGATTAGAATAAAGGCACAAAGATTATATATACAATTTTTATTTGTATAATAATCTGGAAACTTAGCACTAAAAAAATGAAAGCCCACTGCTTTCTTTAGAAAACGATGGTTCTGAAACAAGGTGACAGAACTGGGGCTTAAAAGTGCTTATCCATTTTTAAGTGTCTTTTTGAAACAATGAAATTATATATATAATTACATGTAATATAATTATAAAATAATTTTTTAATTTTGAAATTTTTTGTATGAGTATTCATGAAGTAATTAACTTCCTGTTCACATTTATGTATGAAACACCTGTTTCAATAAGATTAGATTCTATAAAATAACACATTCAATCTTAACCCATAATTCATGTCTGTAAATAGAGATAACTTCTTTACGGATCTCCAGGGATGTTGTTTACACAGTTACATTAACATGCATCATTTTTTTTTTTGAGACAGGATCTCACTCTATAGCCCAGGTTGGCCTTGGACTCATGGCAAGCCTCCTGCCTTAGCCCCTCAAGTGCTGGGATTACAGGCATGCACCACCACACCTGGCTTATATGGTGCTAGGTAATCGAACTAGGATACTCAGCGCTTGACTTAGTTCTTACTCAAGTACTTTAACCACCAAGCCAATTCCACCAGCTCCTAACATACATCATTTAAAACAAAACCAGCCTCTACCTCTGGAGCATAAAAAACCAGCCTCTACCTCTGGAGCATAATTATCAAAATCAAAAGAAAATAAATTACTTACATGCTAACTTATATTCACATTTATTCACTTTTTCACGAATTATATTTAAGGCAATGGGTTTTTTAATAATGTCATAGTAGTCTGGGACCTGTAAAATAATTTCAGTAGATTTGTTCATATAAAAATTTATAGAAGTATTTTACATTTCTAAAGTGATTTAATATTAGCCTTTAAGTACTAGTATTCCACTAAAATCATATTACATATTTTCAATCATTAAAATTCTCTAGTAGGCTGTTGACACCATTAAAAATGTTAGCAATTTCTTGTGAAAAATTTTAATTTTCTCATGGCTTTTTCCCTCTGTATATATACATACATATATTTCTATAAGATTTAAAAAATGATCATTATCAAATATGTAATAAGGAATAAAATGTTTACAACAAAACTAAATTCAGGAGAAAAATTATATAGGAAAAATAAGTTCAATGAAGATTCAACTTTATAATTAAATGTTATTCAACATTAATCCTTCATACTTTCTTAAAACTCTCAAAGTAGAATCCTGATGTTGCTTTTATTCGGAAACTTCCACTACACAGTAACAAGTGAGGCTCTTATAATATTGTTGTGTCTCAGCCTCTACTCTATTCAAACTATCTACCACTCACCATATTTTCAATTCTGAGTGTTTAACTTATAATCCGTTTTTCCTGAAATGTCTTTATACTAGCTCTCACTGTTGAGATTCTTCCTTAATGACTGCCCCAACAGTTAAAAAATTTCTAATTCCTGCTATTCCTTCTGAAATGCTCAAATCAGTATCATTCTCTTCTCTACATCTGTAATGCAATTATAACTTCTGTTATGATCTAACACTGTTCTCTCTGGCAGATAACACATCACATTCTGCCGGGCTAAGTAAATAACCACAGCATCATCACATATCTCTTCAGTTAGGCTGGGCCATCACTGCTAGCTAAGTGTACCTGTCTTTTATGTCAGTGTCTCTTAAAGTATGGTTTCTGGACCAGGACCTCAAGATCACCTGGGAACTTGTCAGAAGCAAATGGTTGGGCCATCAGCACAGACTAGTGAATCAAATTCTGACTCAGGAATCTTTTTTCTGTTTTAAATGATACTGAGGACTGAACCCAGGGCTTTTGCACTGAGCTACAGCCTCAGCTCTTTTTATTGAAACAGGGTCTCAATAACTTGCTGAATTGCCAGGTCTGGGCTGAAACCTGCAGTCTTCCCTCCTTCTGCCTACATAAGATTACAGGCATGCACTGCCACACCTGGCTGGGATTTTGTGTTTTATTAAGATTTCCCCAGAGTCTGGGGAAGGGGAATAGCTCAGTGGTTAAAGAGCTTTGCTGGCAAGCACAAGATCATGGATTCTATTCCCCAGCACCACATAAACCAGGCAAGGTGCCACATGTCTGTAATCTCAGCACTCAGGAGGCTGAGGCATGAGGATTGCTGTGTGTTGGAGGCCAACCTGGGCTACATAGTGAGTTCAGGTACAGCCTGAACTACACAGTAAGACCCTGTCACAAAAATAGAACAAAAAAGAAAACAAAAGAACTACTCCAAATGGTTCTGATCCATGCTGAAGTTTGAGAACTACCATTATGGATTTAAAAACAAAAAAAAAACCTATTAGTAACATTCAACTGAATTCTGTAGTATTCATTTCATTAGAAACATAGGTTATCTTAGCGGACTGCCATCATTTATAGAGTCAATCTCAAAAGCACTGAGGCAGGATTGTCATGTGTTCAAGGTTGGCCTGGGCTGCACAGCGAATCTGGGACCATCCTATACTATAGAACCAAGACCTTGTTTCCAAAAAGATTTGAAGAGATTGAGGAGACTATGCTGTCTACAATTTTTTCAACACAGGAACCAACCTTCCAAGTGTATGTGCCTTAAAAAAAAAAAAAAGACAGTGATAACATGTTTTGATAACATCAGAGATGCTAGGAGGATCAAATCAGACAATATACACGAACACTTTCCATAGACCCTAGTTCTATTGTTACCTGGATTTTGGAAACAAGTTTCAAAAAAGGCCAGCTGTCATCATGCCGTACTAATTCTATGATAAGTTGTTCAAAAGCAGACAATTCATGAACTCCTCCCTGTCGGCCAGAACTCCTTCGATTTAGTGGCATAGGAGATAACTCTGAATAAATAAGACATGTTAGGTAGCTCTGAAAGATAATGTTGATCATACAAACTAAAGTGGACATAAGAATACAAACCATATTCAAACTGAAAATAGATACGCTATAAACTGAGAAATTAACTGACTTATTTTCTGAGAGATCTGAAAATCTAGACCAAAAACTCATTATTTCTTTTTTGAACTTAAAAATTTCCAAATGAACTCAATATTCATAGGAATAAATCATAAAAAGAATATAATGTAAATTACCAACAAAGTGAAGGCAGAACTGAGTGGGAAAACATTTTCATCATCCATACCTCAGATAGGAGGCTAATAACTACAATATATAAGGAACCTGAAGAAAAACAGACCCCTCAAATTCAAAGACCCAATTAAAAAATGGGCAATGGAAATAAATAGGCAGTTCTCAGAAGTTCAAATGGATAGTACATACATGAAAATACGTTCAACATCCTTATCCATTAGAGACATGTAAATAAAAACATACAAGATGTCATCTCACCCCAAAGAAAATGGAGTATGTTAAGAACTCAAACAGCAATCAATGCTGGTGAGGCTCTGGGGAAAAAGGAACCCTCTTACACTGCTGGTAGGATTGTAAACTGGTACAACCAGTTTATGGAGGCCAATATGGAAATTCCTTAAAAGGGTGAAAATAAATACCCCTTTGATCCAGTGATATCTCTTTTGGGAGTTAAAAGCAATATATAAAAGAGATCATACATGTGCATCCATGTTCTAGCAATACAGCTAACAATAGCTAAAATGTGGAAGACACCAAAATACCTATCAACAGACCAATGAATACAAAAATTATGTACACAGTGGAGTACTACTTGTCTATAAAGACATACAGTTTCGAGGCTTTTGTAGGTACATGGATGCAACTTGAGACCATCATGCTCAGTGAAATGAACCAGACACAAATGGTTAAATATCAAATGGTTTCTCTCATATGAGAAACCCAGATTACAGTCATTTCATAGAACCAAATTGGGTAGTAAATGGGGGGAGAAGATGATTGTAGGAGGGTCAAAAAGGGAGAGAGGAAGGGTTTGTAATTTTGATGCTATATATATATATATATATATATATATATATATATATGCACAAAATACATTCAATGTAAACATTGTGTATCATATATTATAAAATGGGAAAAAGAATATAATGCAAAAAAGAATATACACTTTGTATATTTTTTATTTCATTTTATTACAAATAATTTCAACTATGGTAAAATTAATTTTCTATTATTTTCTATGGTATATTCTTAAGAAAGTAAATCTTCAAACAGAAACTAGGCCTCTATGTAAATTACCTCACATAACAGAAATTTTTACTGATAAATTATCCTTAAAATCTTAAAATTTCAAGGCCAGCCTAGGCAAATTAGTGAGAGCCTTTATAAAAATAAAAAGTAAAAAGGAATAGGGAGGTTGCCCACTGCAAAGCCCCTTGCCAGAAAACAAAAGCAAAAACTTCACAATCTGGTAACTGCACAAAGAAATTATATGCCATTTTCCCCACCAGTGAATTCCTTAATCCTGTCATATATGAATAATGTAGTACAATCTAGCTACAATTTTTTAAATGGTAGGCTTTTTTACATTATTTTTTTTTTTTTGCTTTAGATATAAAGGTTTTATTGTTACTGACATAAAAAATGGGGTAGATTGAAGAGATTAAGAATGAAGAAAGTGGTTGACAGAGTGGGTGGCACAGGCCTGTAATCTGAGAACTGGCAAGCTGAGGCAAGAAGATTACAAATTCAACCTCAGCCTGGGCAATATAGTGACTTAATGAGATCCTTTCTCACCAAAAATAAAAATGGGTCAAAGATATATTTCAGTGTGAAGGCTCTGGGCTCAATCCTTATAACAGAGAGGGAGAGAGAGGGGGAGAAGGGGAGATGCGGAGAGGGGAAGAGAGGGAGACAGAGAGAGAGAGAGAGAGAGAGAGAGAGAGAGAGAGAGAGAGAGATAATAAAGTGGGCTCTGGAATTTCTCAGTGGTAGAACACATGCTTAGTATGCTGGAGACTCTGAATTCAATCCCATCACCAAGAAAATTCCAACAAAGAAAAAACAAAAACCAAGTAACAAATAAAGAGATTATTATATGGATAAACATAATATAAACAAAAATCATATGTAAATGATAGCTGGTGATCACTCCCTAAAAATATTACTGCTCTCATACTTTTCCAGAACACAGTATTTCCAATTTAATACTTCAGTGGGAACCTTATCAAATAACCTAATATAGCTTGTCTAGGATGAGTGCTATGTGGGAAGAGAGGGTGAGAAAGGCTGACATGTTAGTTATACTAAAACTTTTTAAACACTGCCAGATGTTTCCATTAAAAACTGACACTATCTGCAAATTTATACATTACCATGCTACACTTATAGAAAGACTAGTGATGTATTTTACCCTTATTCCCCAAATAGCTGCCTATTCAATGACAGCATGCTCTAGGTCAGATTGCTCCCTAATAACGGTATCTTAGTGGCAAAAAATAATCCAAAGTATCAGCATTCAGTATTTCCAAGTCATTCAACTTGTTTAAGAAAGAGTTTAAGATTTCATACCTGTAGATTGCCTTTTCCTGCATCTTCTCTTGGGTTCATTCTCTTGGAGACAAAGTCTTGAATCACCATTTAAAGATCTTGACAGTTCACTTGCCTTAGTGATAACTCTGAAGTTAGGGAAGTTGGGACTATTTTCTGGGGTATTATTTGCATTTTTTCTGCCCCTGCGTTTTCTAGGAGGACTAAGTAGTTCCACAAACACTTTTGCTTTCTCTGTGCCATGACTGTGGCGAGTAGAACGACTAGCAATTCTTGAAGATTTAGTTTCAGTGGGAGGTGCGGATTTTATCTTTCTTAGGCATCTACCAGTAGTTCTAGAAGAAACAGCTGCTCTGAGTGTGCTCTGCTGACTCCTTGAAGGGTATCTCCTGGGATCCTGCCGCTGGCCACGACTTGAGAAAGAAGAGCTAAGTCTCCCTCTTGTTTTAATTGGCAATCTAAGTTGTGGTCGTCTTCGTTTTGGAGAACTGTATCATTAGGAAACACAATTTTTGCACAGAAAGTATTGAACATATTGGTGACTCCAGGATATGACCATGAAAGTAAATCCAAAATTATGACAAAATATAATAAAATCCTCAGGAAAATAATAGACTTAGCCAATAATCTTGAAAAAAAGAGTAATGAGCTCATCTTAAAAGTACAAGTATTTTGTCTCCTTTTTCTACATAAGATCATTATTTTTCATTACATTGATTTTGAGGTTAGCCAATGACTAACACCAAAGTAACCATTAAACCTGCAGTTCTTCAATGCTGAGCCAAGATTCTACCATTTTTTTTTATTATAAAACACAGAAATTCATTTTATTTATTTATTTATTTTTGCTTTTGTCTTTTGAGACAGAATCTTACTCTATATTCAAAGCTGGTCCTGAACTCCCTGTGCAGGCAAGGCTGGCCTTCAACTCATGGCAATCCTCCTGCCTCAGCCTTCCAGATGCTGGGATTGCAGATGCATACCACTACACCACCTTCTGTGGTGCTGGGAAATAAAACTCAGGGCTCTGTGCTTGCTAGGCAAATGGTCTAACTGCTGCACTATTCCTCCAGTCCCCAAGGGTTATTTCTTATGTGTTGCTAGGGAATCAAACCCAGGGTCTGTGCCTCTGATCTTACAGAACTAAATTTAATCTTTTAATTCCTGTAATGAAAAAAATTCCATGACAGTGGGATTCAGAAGTTTAACTAGAAAGTGGGCAATGGTGAGAACAAAGCAAAATATAACTTCTCAGGTATGAGTATGGCTAGGCCTTCGCCTGCTGACAGGAAATCCCAAAGTGTCCCTTCATTTCATCCCTGAAACAGAGAGTCCAAAAGGGAGACTGCCCCAATGCTGCCAGGGCAGGGATATACACGCTCCACACCCATTTATAGGCTGAGGTGACATAGTGGTTAATCCTGATTGTTGACTAGATTGAGAAACACCTACAAAATCAGTAAGGCATACTTATAAGCATGTCTATGAGCATGCTTCCAGAGATGACTGGCATAAGACGGGTATAATGATGGGTGACTCCCACCCTGGATATGGGCAACACCATCCAATAAGGAAGATGGGACAAAAGCAGGAGGAAGCCCAATAGTATGTGCTCTCTGATTCTCCTATACTCTCTCCTTCTTCCCAGCCCCTAAGGTAGAGGTAAGCCATTCTGCTCCACCAGATTCTCCACCATGATGTTCACCCTCACTTCAACAATAAGCAGAAGTAAATCTTCTCTCTTTACAGTTGATATATGGCAGGTATTTTTGTCACAGCATCAGAAAGCTAATACATATAGTTGCTAAATGCAGAATGCTTGGTGGTAGTGCAGAAATTGTTTCTGGATGGTGCTGTGGCAGGAGAACAAAAATACAACGTACTACCTAGCATATATCATTCTTTCCTACAGATTGCAAACATCAGCCATACCTTTCTGGCAATATTTTAGAATGTTTATAATGTATAAAAAGAATAATTTCATTATCTATTAGTTTAAAATTTATATAGATCTCAACTATTCTGTATGAAGAGCCAATAAATTATCTAACACTGGAGTTGCATTTTAGGACTTACCTGAGTTCTTCCTCTTCTTGAGAGTCATCTTCATCTTGTTCTACTTCATATTCTTCCTCTTCGCTTTGACCTTCCTCCTCCTCATCAGCTTCATCCTCTTCATCTTCCATACTGTCTCCCATTTCTTCATCACTCTCTAAGGATGGTCTCTGCCTTGAGGATAGTCTTCTAGAACGCTGCTTTGGTCGACATTCTGGACAAAACCAGTCTCCTTCAGGAACAGTCTGAAAAAATTACAGAAATGATCATTAATCATATATTGCTCAAAATCTTGGTGTATGAATTCTCATTTGAGAAGAAGAATAAAAATACCTTGAGCTTTGGTCGAACACAGTAGGTATGATGGCCCCTATCACAGCCATCACAAAGAACCATGTTGTCAGCATCACCCTTCTTTCGGCATATCTTGCAACGAGCATTCAGTATAGATTTGGACCATAGAACACTACGATCCAAGGTAGATAAATGAAGAAAGACTTGGGATAGACTAGCAGAGGAGAGGAGAGATTCTCTCCAACGGTCCAGGACTGTTTTATAAGAACGTCCACTGTCACTGGCATCTTAAATCAAAGGAGAAAATGATTAAAGTTTCAAAGTGAAATTTGATGTCTGCTAGAACTAGTTTCTTGGCAGTTTAAAGAGTTCATATTTTACATTTCTTCTGGTATCTAACAAAAAAGCCTATGCTTGATATTAAAAATAAAAATCTCATGTTAAAGTATTTGCTGAGCCACATATTGTTTATGACATAAGGAATTACTTAAATCCATAAATCAAATGCTGGAGGATTTCAGTAGTTAAAAGGGGGAAATAACTTTGCAATGTGTTCTCCATCTAGTCTTTGTATCGAATCTTGAATTAATTTAGAAAATTGGATAAATACAATCACAAGTAGATTACTATTCAGAATGTTACTTCCTCTTTTTCAGATAAAAGATGGAACTGCTCTCTAACTTAAACATCAAACATATATTAGATTTCTTTTGGGAAGATGATAATGTCCTAAAGTTAGACAGTGGTGTTATCTGCAAAACTAAATATTCCAGAAACCACTGTACTGAATAAAAGAGTGAAGTTTATTATTTGTGAATTCTATTTCAGTAATAGTGTTAACTGCATCAATTATATTCTCAGTTATAAGGAACACTCTATATGATGTCAAAATTCTATACAGCATAAGATTCTCATGTAGTGTGGTCCTGTAACACTGTATTTCCTATTATTTTCCTCAAAATAAAGCCTCTTGGGCAGTAGCATCTATCTACTTAGAGACGAGCTGAATACTGGGTCTTTTTTGAGCTCAGGAAATTACTCAATCCCTCTGTGTATCAGGTTCCTCAGAAGTAATATAAGGTTAGTATCTGTACATCTAAGGATTATTACATGTTAAATGAATAATACACATGGATGCATATAAAGTGCCCACTGCATAGTAATACTGTTATTGCTACCATTATTTATATGTTATATATGTTCAGTACTTTGGAAACTATGAAACAAGCTTAATCTATGGTCCCTATCTTCAAAGGATTTTCAGTATAGCTAGGAAGATAAAAATATACACAAGTTAAAATCACAAAGAAGTAGAGTAGCCACACACTAGTGAGCCTTCAACTATCACTGTCATTTATCATTTGGCCTGATATTCAATCCCTAGAAAAATATGCATAAGCATATACATATGTGCACATACATACACACTAACACACCCCATCCCACAAACTGCGAGACCACTGGACACTAGCAGAAAAGTGGAGACAGGTCATGAAAACAAGGGTCTAGGGCTAAGGTGTAGTTCAGTGATTTAAGAGAACAGCTTAATAGCTGGGTGTGGTAACCCACACCTGTAATCATAGCACTTGAGAGGCTGGGGGATTGCTGTGAGTTAAGAGGCCAGCTGGGCTACCTAGTGAGTTCAGGACCAATCTGGACTACAGAGTGAGATCCTTTATCAAAACCAAAACCAAACCAACCAAACAAAAACCCAAAACAAGGACCTATCCAATGTAGAGAATCACACTTTAAAAAAGCTAGGACCCTAAATGGAAACCTCTTCAGCAATCAGGGTGGAAAAGAGCATCACAAACAAAGGGGCAAGGAAATGTACTCACTTAGACCTTGGTATTAGGGAGGAAGAGGAAATGAACCTAGCCTGAGAATCTGTAACCACATGCAAAGCCTTGAACAGGTTTAACACCTGAAACAAACACAGGCTATGATTTTTTAAATAGTCCAGGTTATAGTTAGGGTGCTTAGATGAATGTTGGAGACTAAATAGAGGTCTCTGTAAATTCTCTCTGAAAACAATTCCACAGGACATTCTGAAGAATAAGAGTTATAACTGAACCCACAAGGTGGCCCTATGTTCAATCCCTAGCAATATGCACACATGTGCACAAATATACATATATACAACCTCTGCAAGGCACAAATGGAAATAAAACACTTTGAGAGCTAGCAGAATCAATCTCAAAACACTTCAGATAGTTGAAATAGATATAAAATATGAGTAACTGCAGTTTTAAAAAAGTCAGGGGTGGGGGTGTAACTCAGTGGTATTGTGCTTAACAAGCATGCATAAGCCCGATGAGTCGGATCCTGAGGCACAGGTTTAAAAAGAAAAAGGCAAAGCAAACCATGATGGCACACATCTGTAATACCACACAGAGGCTGGAGAACTGTAAGTTCAAGGCCTGCCTGGACCATGACGTTGCAAGACCCTGTCTCAAAACAAAAACACAGAAGAAAACCCCAGAAAACAAAACAACCAGAACTTCTAAAAGTAATTAATAATTCAATGGGAGAAGGAAAAACTCAATGGATGAGTCAAATGGCTCTTAAAACTCAAGAGAAATATTAGTGAAGTGGGAATTAAGTGCAAAGATATTTAGAATGCAATTCAAATACCCATTTTTACCAATAAATTTTTGTTTTAGGTGTATCTTATTTTATATATTTACCCCCCCCCCCCATTTTATTTGATACGTACAGATGCAATACATGTTTACAAGCCTGTAATACCTATAATCCCAGCACTAGGGGGCCTGAAGCAGGAGGATTGCCATGAATTCAAGGCCAGCCTGGGTTACATAGTAAATTCAGGATCAGCCTGGACTATAGAACAAGAGCCTGTCTCAAAAACAAAAAGAGAGGAGAGAGAGAGGAGAGAGGAAAGAGGAGATGGGGGGAAGAAAGAGAGAGAGAGACAGAGAGAGAGAGAGAGAGAGAGACAGAGAGAGAGAGAGAGACAGAGAGAGAGAGAGAGAGAGAGACAGAGACAGAGACAGAGACAGAGAGAGACCTTATAGATAGTAGAACTTTAGCAGAATTTTTGTTTCTGACTGGCTTTCTCAAGAAACCAAAATAATCCGTGAAGCTGAACTGGATAAATTCCTGCAAGGGCTAATTTGCTATGATGAAATTATTATTACTATTACATTTATTTATTTATTTGAGAGAGGGTCTGACTCTGCAGCCCAGGCTGGTACTGACCTTACTATATAGTCCAGGCTGGCCTCCAACTGACAGTAATCTTCCTGCCTTAGGACTTTTGAGTGCTGGGATTATAGGCATGTGCCACCACACTTAGCTTAACATGCTGCTAAAACAAACTCAGGGCCTTGTGCTTACAAGGCAAACACTCTAACCGCTGTTTTATTCCCTACAATGGGATACTATGAGGACAATTTCAATATACTTTGTCTCAAACATTCATAAATTAAGGAGTGTGTGTCTGGTGATATTGGTACTAGAAATTGAACCCAATGCTGAGTTACAATCCCAGGTCTTTTTTATTTTTGGAGCTGGAGTCTCAGTAAGTCAGTATGTTGACCTAGGATGGACTTGAATTTGGGAGCCTCCTTAAAAGACGTTCTTGATTACTTTGTTTCAAATATTTAGACTGTTTCTATCTTCTGATGTCTTATTGAAAGCAGTCCTTTTAAAGGCCTAATATAAAGAGCTGCAGACATTGGCTATTAGTTTTTTATGGAGAAATAATGGTAACACAGGTTTATACCTATGCTGTGATCAACATTCATCACCAAAGTCAAATAAACTGAACTCTTTTCATTTCACTTAAGATTCCAAATTAAAGTTTTTTTTGTCTTTCTGGATGAAATGACTATTCTAAAACTCACCATATATAAACCACCATAAGTAATATTATGGCCTTCATATAACCTACTAGACACAAGAGCTTCCAGTTTTAACTTTTTCTTTGTCTAAATACTTACTAAGATGTACAGATTAAAATATAGACACACCCAACAATAAATGTGACATTTCTCTCTCAAGTTACAACTTCAATGGCAATTTCAACATAAGTAAAACCATGTAAGTGGTATTTTATGTTACTCTTTCAGAATCACATAATCAGTAGTAGTAATCTTTCATTTATCAGAGCTCCATTATGTACAAATAATTTTTACCTGAAATTCTAATTCAAGTTATTATATATTCATGTACATGTAAGAAATTCACATGTAATTGTGAGAAGTAAATTCAGGAAGATCCTCTGTATACAGAATTGGACCTTGACCAATAAAATACTAAGAATATTAAATACTGGGAAATATAGCATGAAAATAAGATCTTCATATGCTATAATCACAAGTATTTTATTTCTTACAACTGTTACTTTCATTTTCCTTTTTTTTTTTTTTTTTTGAGACAGGGCCTTGGTCTGTAGCCCAGGCTGATCCTAAACTCTATATGGAGCCCAGGCTGAGCTTGGACTCATGGCAATTTTCCTGCTTCAGCCTCCCAAGTGCTGGGATTACAGGCATGCACTACCACACCCATCTTATGTGGTGCTGGGTAATCGAACTAGGATACTTAGCACCTGACTTAGCACCAGCAAGCACTTTAACCACTGAGCCAACTGTTACTTTCATGTAATCAATGAGTTATTTAAGTTCACAATGGATTTATCAAGTTACCAAAAATACTATAGTTTAGAACAATGAAATACTGGCTACATAGTCTAAATTTTAAACTAAGACATTTTGTGAATATATTTACATTCTAAAATTGCTTTGATAATGTTGTCTACTTATGAAAACTTTGTTCTTACTATTCTACAAGATAATGTCAAATAATTATTTAAGAATTTTAGCCCATTCAGATTATTCTTTCAATGTGAGACCAAAAAGATACAGTTAAATCTCTGGGCATGGTGGTACATGTCTTTATTTCCTTTTCTTTTCCTTCTCCTTTCCTCTCCCTTTCTTCCCTTCCCTTTTTCTTTCCCCTTCCCCATTTCTTTCTTTTCCTAGGCAGTTTTTCAGATAGGGTCTTGCTGTCCTAAATTGCCCAAGCTGAGCTTTAACCTGCAGTACTCTTCCCTCAGCCTCCCAGAGTGGTGAGATTATAAGTGTGTGCCACTATGGCTGGCTCGGTCATCTTTCTTTTAAGGAAACTCTTTGTGAAAGACTTAAAAATAGTTTAAGAATATTCACTAACATGAATAAATTATGAAAAACAGCATGAACACATTTTAAAAATAAATCACACCTGAAAGAATTCTTTTTTAAAATGAAAGTATCTCAAGTTTTTCATATTAATTTACCAATTTCATGTCAGCTAAAAAAGTTCGATTAAAGGGTAATTTCATATGTAGTTAACAAATACTTACCAAGTGGAGCTTTGAGAAAACGCCGTTCAATGCCCTGTTCTATTTGAAAGAGTGCTGTTGCCAGGTAATGAACCACATTGCTCACTGATTGTGGTGTACTTGAATTAGTTGAGACAGTACTTGGAGTTTCTGTTTTTATCCCCAAAAGTCTACATTAAAACAATGAAGAGTTCATACACTTAACAATTTTAGTTGAAAAGTGAACCTACCTATTTCTTCAGATGCTTATTTATACTTATGTAAAAAATAGTTTCCTTAATATCAAGGAGCTGTTACATAATAGCAGGGAGGGGGCTGGAGGAATGGCTCAGCAGTTAAAGTGCTTGCCTAGCTTATGTCAAGCACTAAGTAACCGAGTTCAATTCTCCAGGACTACATAAGCCTGGCATGGTGGTGCACGCCTGATCCCAGCACTCAGGAGGCTGAGGCGAGAGGATTGCCATGAGCTCAGGGTCAACCTGGGCTCCACAGTGAGTTCAGGACCAGCGTGGGCTACAGACTGAGACCCTGTCTCAACTAACAAAAAAACCCCAAAAATAGTAGTAGAGAGGAAAGACTCATTTAGGACTGAAGAGCAGATATTCAAAGGAGAGAAGGTAGAACAGGAAAGGCTTTAGGAAAGGTTTTAGGGAGAGAGAGTGGCGAGGGACCTTAAAGCCTATGTATCTTGGGTAGCTTATCTATAGTTCTCTTGCTTCAGCTCCTGGAAAAGACAGTTATATAAGCTGCCTACTGGCTATTATTTAGTCTCTAGTCTCCAGTCTTGCTTCCTCTGCAGTAAGTCTCCACAGTGTAACAAAGACGATCACTCAAAAATACAAGCTCATCCACTCAAAGCCTTTGTAACTTTTCTTTTCCAGTGTTGTATCTTTTTCATCTTTCAGGCTCAACTTTGCAGTTAGGAATCTTCCTCTAGTGCTTCCTTCACTTCCTCCATGATATGTTCCATCGCAAGAACCCTTCCTACATACTAATACTACATTTGTCCTAAGAATGTACCTTCTAACAGAGCCCTTACTTTGTTCTCTAACTGCTAGCTTCATGTCTCTCCACCATTCCCTTCTGGATGCTAAGTGCTTAAGAGCATATATCAACCAAAGTAACTTTAGATTAGTAAAATTCAAGTATTAGTAAAGATATTAGATATTAGTAAAATATCTAGATTAATGAGTTTTCTTTTGGTTTACATTAGTGTGAAGTAGAGTAACAGAGATCTCAAGATTTAGAAAATGATAATTTCAGTGGTTTTTATGTGCATATATGTGTGTGTGTGTGTGTGTGTGTGTGTGTGTGTGTGTGTGTGTGTGTATGCACACACATGAATATACAGGGTCTGTGGTCTAGAGTGGTCCTGAACTCAGAACAGCACCCAGCCTGACCATGAACAGTCCTTCCTGCTCAGCCTCCCGAGTGCTGGGATTACAGGTGTGCCACACCTGGCTAATTTTTTTTTTCTTAATGCAGTGCTGGGGAACCAAATACAGGACCTTGTGCATGCTAGACAGTGATTTAACCACTGTATTACACCCCCAGCCCATTTCAGTGGTTAGAAATATTGATTCTCATAAGTTCTTAAAAGAATGAAAAGAAGCATATTTACAAAAAACAACCTAAAAGTTAAAAATTAATAAAAAGTGGATGGTTACTTTAGAAAAAACTTATTTTATACCTGTCTTTTACAATGATTCTTGTTTGTTCATCAATTTCCATCTCCTCTATATCTTCATTCACAGTTTTAATTATTCCATTTTCCTTGTTTTCCTCACTTAACAGCTCATACCGTCCACTCTCTAACGCTGATCTCCACATGTGGCGGTCTGTAACCTATCACAAAATCCAAATTAACTAACACTGAAAATTTGAGTATGTTGCTCTAAGAGGTATAAAGCTTAATGTACATATAAAATTAATTCATAGACATTCTAGAATAGGTTATGAATCAAAAAAGGATCTAAAAATAATGTTACTAAATGGCCAAATGGAATTCACATCATTAATAGGTGAAAGTTTTGATACTTTGATCTAAAAAGAAATCACATAATAATTTTAAGATTGGGTCCTTGATAACAGCAAAAAAATGAGAGAAGATAGCAAAGGCATAAACAGAACATATATAGCACGTGTGAATTACTAATAGTTAAAAAAGGTAATGAATAAACCAGACTCAGCAGAAAGGTAGGGGCTAGTTAAAGAAGAAAATATCTTTATACATTTTAACATTTAGTAAAAATATTATGAAACATATCTTTTCAAATAGCTAAAAATATTAAAAAGACCTAGTCATTACATTATTTCAGAAAAGTTATGTAGTATATATAAACTATATGTCCATATGCAAACATTTTGATGCAGCTTAATAAACTTAGTTTTCATTAAAAAATTCTTCCCCCATGTTTATTCAAAACAGTCTGTTTTGCATGTACAAATAATTAACAAATGTGACCAAAATTCTGGATCAAGCAAATCAGATAAACGAAAAATGTGCACAGATCAAACCTTGATTGATCCTAATGTTCCCTGATAGATTCTGTCTTCAATATCCAAAAGAAAATCTCTCAGCCTCAGTTCAAGTTGCCTTTCTGCTGACATCTGAGACGAATCATAAGTACTAGAATTTCTTCCACGAGTACATATAAATTTGCTATCAGTTTGAGGTTTATCTGAAATAGTAATCAAATACTTTTACTGTAAGTTTCTCAATTAAAAGCACAATTACGTCATGTGATAGTTACTGTTTTTGAGATAAAGGATATAAAAGCAGTCTGTAAATCCTTAAGCCAAAAGAGTAAATTATTTGTAAATTATATACTTGGTAAGGATCTAATATCTAGAGTATATAAGTAGCTCTTATAATTCCACAAAAAGACAAATAACCAATTCAAAAATAGGCAATGGATCTGAGTAGACATTTCTTTTCTTTTCTTTTCCTTCCTTCCTTCCTTCCTTCCTTCCTTCCTTCCTTCCTTCTTTCCCTTCCTTCCTGTCTTTTCTTTCTTTCTGAGACAGGGTCTCGCTCTGCAGCCTAGGCCAGTCCTTAACTCACTATGGAGGCCAGGCTGGCCGTGGACTCATGGCAATCCTGTCTCTGCCTCCTGAGTGCTCTTTAAGGAAGATAAATTTCCAGTAATCACATAAAAAGATGTTCACTATCATTAGTTATTGAGAAAAGACAAGTCGAAGCTATAGTGACGTACCATTTCACACATCTTAGGATGGCTATAATCAAAAGTCAGAAAGTGTTGGCAAGACAGTGCATATGTTAACATAAAGAATTGCGATCTAGCCAGGTGTGGTAGTGTGTGCTTGAAATCCCAACACCAAGGCAGGAGGATCACAAGTTCAAATATAGCTTGGGGCAATTTAGTAACTTAGTGAGACCCTGTCTCAAAATAAGGGGGGAAAATAAAAGGGGCAGCGCAGTGTGAAAGTGCTGGATTCAATCACCAGCATTATTATTGTGATCTATAAGTTTTAATCCTGAGAGGATCTAAAACAAATATAAGCAGTTCTCTAAAGAATCTCATTTACTAATGCAAACTTGCATCTAAAAAATACCTTATTGCAATTAGAAAATGCTACTACCTGATCTGCCCCTATAGCCAATCTTCAAAGAAGAGATTAATGAAATCTATCCCTGAACTCTTAGGCAGAACCCTCAGCAGTAACCTTACTTACTAACATTATTTCCAAATGGAAGCTTTAGAGTTATGGATATTCAGTTTGCTGACCTAAAATGAGACCAGGAAGCACATCTACTTTATGAAAACAAAAACAGTTCCTCATAATCTAAATAGAGCTGGAGAATTCATTTTTTTTTTTTTGACCTGGTTACCCAGGTCAGCCTCAATCTCCTGGGCTCGAGTGATCAATCCTTCTGTCTCAGCCACTTGAATAGCTGGGACTTCAGGTGTACACTTCTGCACCTGGCATGAGAACCTTGCTTCTGTGAAGAAATACAATCCCAAATTCTGCCTTGCTAACATAGAACATAGTCAAAATGAACGATAAGGTTTAAATATATTTGTAATTTAATCCCAAATGACTGGAGGTTATTAGGGGAAAAAACCTCCCATAGTTATCATTAAAAATTTACCTTGAAAAAAAAAAAGAATTTACCTGAAAAATGAAATTTCTCTTGAGAAAACTGGGCTAGTTGTGCACATATTCTGCTTTTCTCTTGCAGCAAGGTTTCTTTTAAGGCACTTTCTCTATATCCTCTAGAATTAAGAGCTTCGATAAGCTGGTCTAGCTGTTCACAAGAACTGTAAAAGCACCACCGGTTTGGCTTATGCACTGGTTTTGGCAGCTGTACGGAATCATCACATGGTCCTTGGTCTATGCTGGAGGTAGATTCCGACTTCAAAGATTCTCCAGTTGTAGATACCTGAGGATCTTCAGACTGTACATTATTCTGAAGCGATGAAGGTCTAGGCAACAGCATGTCTTCAGTGAGACCAGAATAATCTTCTTCAATAAACAATCCGGGAATAGAAGGGAAAATCCAGTACCGCCTATACATGCGGTCACGGCCCAAGGGAAAGATATTGGTACATGCTATGGCACTTTGGATTTTTTCTAAGAGCTCTTTCTCTTTTCGTTGATGTTCCTGTTTCAAAGCTTCTTCCTCATGAACAGTAAGAGGCCCTGGAACTATACAATTAATTTCTTCTTGCCTTGTCAATTCTTTACATCCATCTTGTCCTCTTTTTCCTATAGTTGAACATTTATCATTACTTTAAATTGTCAGCAGAAAAATGAGATGCAAAGTTACTCTAAATTATTATGTGTTACAGACTGAATGGTATCCCCCATACTCCAAATTTACATATTAATGATCCATTTCCCCATGTGACTGTATTTGGAGCTAGTGCCTTTAAAAGAAGGTAAAGTTAAATGAGGTCATACGGTTGAGGCCTTAATACAGCAAGACTGGTGTCCTAATAAGAATCAGAGCTTTTGCTTTCTTGCAAGTAAAGATAAAAGGCCATGTGAAGATATTACTAATCAAAGAAGAGGTCTCATTGGATATTAACCTTGCTGGCATCTTGGTCTTGGACTTGCAGCCTCCAAAAGTGTGAGAAAACAAAACTTTAGGTTTTTACACCATCCTATCAGTGATATTTCATTATGGCAGCCCAAGAAGACTAATATATTATGTTAGTAAGAAATCAATACAATTATATCTAATGCAGCAGACAAAATCTTAATTTCCATACTGAAAACTATGTTAGTTATAATCTTAGAGCCATCCTGCCCTCTAAGGCAGAAAGAAGCAAACCACTTCTTTAGAGGCTAGCTAGCAAATATCCTAGGCTTTGTGGCTCATATGATCTGTTACAGCTATACAATTCCTCCACTTTGTCCCAAAAGCAGTGATTTGCAATCTGTAAATGAATAAACATGACTGTATTCAATGAAATTTTATATATGGACAGAGAAATATGAATTTTATATAATTCTTATCACAAAATATTCTTTTGTTATTTTCATTACACTTAAGCATTTTCAGCTTGACAGTTACACAAAAACAAGAGGCAGGCCACATCTGGCCAATGGCTCTTAGGTAACAGAATCAGTAATACTTAGTAATCCAAAAAAAAGCTAACATTTCCCACAGTAGTCACGGCTACATGAAGAACTTCTGGTCAAAAAGATGAGAACAGTACAACTAACGATAGCTGAAACATGCATACACAAAAATATCCATCTGCAGACCAATGGATACATAAATTGTGGTGTATGTATACAATACTTTGTACTCATCTATAGACAGATAGGTTTGAGGTTTTTATGGGTAAATGGATGCAACTTGAGACCATCATGCTCAGTCAAGTGAGTCAGACACAGAAGGTTAAATATTGAATAGTTTCTCTAATATGAGAAACCCAGAATATAATCATTTTCATAGAACTAAATGGGGAGAATAATGGGAACTAGTGAGGAGAGGGAGGAAGTGGGAGGGTCAAAAAGGGATAGGGGAAGAATTTGTAATTTTGATGAGATATATATATGCACAGAATGCTCTGGACTGTAATTCCTTCTCCTCCTTCCCCTTCTTACTAGCTAGAAGGAAAATATGGTGGTAAGTCATTTTGGGACCTGCAGACAGGAATAAAACACCAATTATGGTAGTACTAACAAGATGAAAAGATCTTAGACCTCTAATAATTGCCTGAACTTTTATGATACATCAGAGAATGAAACTGTCGATTCAGTCACCATCAGATTGAATTAACAGACATTATTTCTTCTATATCTTTTGCTTGAAAGAGCTTATAAAAATTGGAATAATCTGCTTTAAAACTTGATAGAATTTACCTGTTACATTGTACAAGACTGATGTTTTCTTTGTGGAATATTTTTAGTGCTGACTTAATGACAGAACCATTCACATTTTAAAATTTCCTCATGAATCTATTTTGGTAAGTTCTATTTTTCTATGATTTTGTTGATTTTTGTCTGTATTTTCAGATTTATTGCCAAAACTATATTTATATGTTGTCTTATCTTTTTTTTCTTGGTGTGCTACTTGGGATTGAACCAAGTACTTTAGGCAAGCACCTATAGTGATGCTACATTCTACCTTCCTTACTTTAAAATTGTTAATCTGTGGTTATGCTGCTCTACTTTTTACCCCTAATACCATTTATTGTGATGTTTATTTATTTTAATTTTTTGAGCCAGGCCCAGTGGCACAAGCATTTATTTTCTATTTATTCACTTATTTTTTATAGGTGTGTTGTATACTACCATGCCTATGTGGTACTGGGGAAATCAAACCCAGGGCTCTGCCATTTGCCAGGCAAGTGCCCTTAACAGCTAAGCTATACCTCCAGCCCTGTTTATTTATTTTTGAGACTGTCTCATTCTAAAGTCCAGGCTGGTCCTGAATTCACTATGAAGCCCACTTAGGCCTTGAACTTGAAGCAATCCGCCTGCTTCAGCTTCCTCAGTGCTGGGATTACAGGTGTGTGCCACCATGTGCAGCTTTATGTGGTGCCGGTGCCTTGAGTTTGTTGGCAATCACTTTAATTGCTGAGCTATTCCTCCAGCCACCACCCTTTTTTGTCAGGGTCTTGCTCTGTATTCCAGGCTGGTTCTGAGCTGACTATGTAGCCCAGACTGGCCTCAAACTCATGCAATCCTCCTGCCTTAGCCTCCTGAGTGCTAGGATTATAGGCATGCACCACCATGTCCAGTTTATGTGGTGCTAGGGAACTGAACTTTAATACTTAGCACTTAGCAAGGCAAGCACTTTAACTACTAATCTATTCCTCCAGCTCCAGCCCCTGATCTTTATTTTTTAAAAGTCAGTTTGAACTAAAGTTTATCTAGTTTGTTTTTTTCTAAAGAATAACTTAGGGGTGTCCTGGCAGTATTGCTTAGTGGTTGGAGTGCCTGCCAAGCAAGCGTAAGGACCTGGGTTCAATTTCCAGTGGTGGCACATGCCTATAATCCCAGCACTCAGGAAGCTGAGGCAGAATGACTGCCAGCAATTTGAGGCCAGCCTGGGCTACATAGTAAGTTCAGGACAAGACTGGACTACAGAGTAAAACAGTCTCAAAAAAAAAAGCTGGGGGAGGGGGCGGTGCGTGAGAGGAATGGCATAGCATTCAGTTTACAAGGCCCCGAGTTCAATCCCCCAGCACCACATAAAGCTGGGTGTGGTGGCGCAGAACTTGGGAGGCTGAGGCAGGAGGATTTAGTACAAGGCTACCCTGGGCTACATAGTGAGTTCAGGACCAGCCTGGGCTACAGAGCAAGACCTTGTCTCAAAAAAAAAAAAAAAAAAAAAAAGGAAACTTTAAAAAAGAAAGAAAAAAAAAGAAAGAGAAAGAAAAAAATGACTTCTGGTTTTATTGTATTCTACTGCATTTTTATTTTCCTATTAACTCCTACTTTTACATATTATTTCCTTCTACTAGTTAGGGAGGTTTTTATATATTTTTTCCTCTCTAACTTCTTAAACGAATGCCTAGCCCAAGGTATTTCTTTTCTAATACTAAAATACTAAAATCTTTTCCAATATTAAAATTTTCCTCATCCAAATAGTATTAATATGCAGTACTGATTAAATATATTTTAATTTTCATTCAAATTTCTCCTTTGACTCATTATGTAGAAGTATGTTTTAAATTCTAACCATATAAAGTTTTGGATTTTAAAGTCAACTGCATTATAATCAGAGAATCCCCATGATATGTATGATTTTCTAAATTTACATTAAAAAATCCAGTCTAAATTATAAACAGAATTAACTAAAGAATGGCCTTTGTTAGTTATTACATGGAGATTGTTAGAGCTCTTTGGAAGTAATTTGTACCAACAGCTTTTAAAAAGTGTGTTTCCTTATGATTTATGAAATTATTTTAAGGCAGTAAATATTTGCATTTGGTTTTTCTATCTTTTAGTACAGAGGGAACATTCAATAGATGTTGAATGAGTATGTCACAGAATAAAAAATTCAGTTTGCCTTTACACAGAGTAGTACATACAAAAACTAATTGGGCATGGTAGTGCATGCTTGTAATCCTAGCATTCCAAAAGGTTGAGGAAGGAGAATTATAAGTTCAAACCCAGCCTGGGAAACTTAGTGAGCCTGTCTTAAAATGGAAAAAACAACAACAAAACAGTGCTGGGGGCATAGTACACGAGGTAGAGGGCTTTCCTAGCAAACACAAGGCCCTGGGGTTGATTTCCCAGAACTACATAAACTGGGTGTGGTGGCACACATCTGTAATCCCAAGCACTAGGGAGGCAGAGGCAGCAGGACTGTAGTGTGTTCAAGCCCAGCCTGTGTTACATAGTGAGTTCAGGACCAGACTGGGCTACAAAGTGAGATCCTATCTCTAAATAAAATAAAACACCTAACTCAACAAAACCTGCTAACTAAAGGTTGAAGTCATGAGAAACTGAACTATTAAAAAGATAGGAGGGCTGGAGGAATAGCATAGTGGTTAAAGAACTTGCCTAGCAAGCACAAGATCCTAGATTCCATTCCCCAGCACCACATAAACTGGGCATGGTGGCACATGCCTATAATCCCAGCACTTGGGATGCTGAGGCAGAAGGGAAGCTGTGAGCTTAGGCCAACCTAGGCTACATAGTGAATTCAGGACTAGCCTGGACTACAAAGTGAGACCCCTGTCTCAAATAAATGAATAGAAACAAAAAGAGAGGAATATTGTCTATCTTCTCTACAGTATTAATAATGTAAATTAAGACCTACTTGTAAACATACTAATGACTTTATAATACCATTTATAATAAAATTCACTATTTTTATGATTCATGAGCTAAAAGGTAGCATTTTAAAATACTCTAGAACGACAGATTCATGTATTTCAAGCTGAGTATGGTGGGGCATGCTTATCAACCCAGTACTCAGGAGTCTGAGGCAGGAGATTTGCTGTGAGTTCAAGGTCAACCTGGACTACATAGTGAGTTCAGGACCACCCTGGACTACAGAGCAAGACCCTGTCTCAAAAAAAGAAACACACACATGCTTCAGAATTGAAATAAGATGCCTTGTCAATTAAAAATAAAGCAGTATCCTCTTAAGAAATCTCATTATTACCCCTTCTGCTTCTTCTATGTGATCCTAAATCATCTTCATCTTCAGTGACTGTATCTTGATCAAGTTCCTTTTGCTCTATCTCTTTACTCTCAGTGCTGGTATCAAAATCTTCCCTTTCTTCCTCCCTGTAGGGTAAAAAAGAAAGATATTTATTATTAGTGAATATATAATTTTATTCATGAAAAGATTATTTCTTGCCTACAAAGTACCAGGGCACTACACTTAGAGTAGTGAACAATATGGCAGTTCATGGTCTTGAAGAGAAAACAACAATTTCATAAACTATTTTAAAATTACATTCTGTAATAGGTAGTGAAACAACAGAAGCTTGAAGTGCTAGATAGCATCTCAAGAAGTGAAACTAGTCTCTAGAATCAAAAAATGTTGGTTTAAAGAAATGATGTTTTAACCGTGAGACAAGGGAGACAGGGAAGTAGTAATAGTAGGTAGCAGGAAGCAGGAAATCTATAGGTCCTGAAAAGGAATAACATATATAAAGGTGTGGAGAGGCATGGAAAAGGAGACACTTAGAATTTTAAGGGAAGCATAAACGATATAGTAATCCAAAATAAGGGTGAGGGAAAAAAGCAGAGTCAGGTCATGCTTGGCCTTGACAGGCATAAACACACTAATATTTTCCTTATGCAGCACAGAAAAGACAATTTCCAAATTGCCAACAAGATATGCTTGTATTATAAAAAATAGTAAAATGCACTTTAGAATCAGAAACAAATCCCCAGTAAAAACTTAGAAAAAGACTTCTTCACTCTAACTGCTACGCTGTTCCTCCAGTTCTTATTTTTTATTTTGAGACTTGGTCTCATTAAATCATTAAGTTGCCCATGCTGGGATCAAACTTACAAGTCAGCAATTTAGGCAGCTGCTAGATTACAAAGGATGCTGCCATCCTCTCCCTATTTCCATCTACTAAGGCTTCCAATCTCATTCCTCTTCTCCAAGGTTCAGAGTAATCTGAAACAGTATCACCTATTAAGACTGGGGGAAAAAAACTACTACTCAGAAATATTGTTGGCTACAAACGGCCTGTTGAAAGCTTACCAGGAAATTATGCTTTCTTATATATTAATTCTAAAAAAACAAGTTTTAGATTCTCTAAAATGAGGCTAAAATAAATTGACGTACACATATGTACCTGGTGACTGTCTACATGTACATTTCATAGGCTTGTTAACACAATTATTCTATACCTATAGAGAGCTACATTTCTAAAACTCTGAAAGCCTTCTGAACAGGTTCAAGATATGTGATTTTTATTCTTTACGAATGTTAAGATGATTTATATAAAGCCAGATGAGCAGTAAAATTTAAGTCATACCCTATAGATATATCTGTTACTGAATTTCTTTGTTCATCTTCCTTCAGTTTTTCTTGTTTCTCTTTCATTTTTAGTTCTTGCTCTTTTAGTTTTTCTTCCCTCTTTTTACGAATTCTGAAAGTCAAAATAAAATGTTATAGTACATTTGATACAAAGATACATTTTTAGCATTTTTTATTTAACCATCCAATTATAGGACCTGCTCCAAATGTTAGTACAAAAGCAGAGTGTAGTGATCCATTCATAACATTTTTGTAAAGCCAATGCCATGTTATCTCACAGTGTGAAATGTGGTTTTTAGACGCAAAGAAACAGATTCAATAACATGACTAACTGTAATTATCTCTTACCTAGCAGCTGCTTCTTCCCTTTCTTTTCGATGTTGTTCTGCTTTTAACTCCCGGAACTCCTGCTTTGCCTGTCGTAATACATCAACATAGTCTTCAATGAAATCCCTAGTAGAAACTAAGGTCAGTAGCTTCCCACAGAGAGCATGAAGTATCTTCATTTTTTCTCCTGTCAAAAATTGGTAAACAACTTCTGTATTATCAGTGAGAAAAAAGGAACTGTGTTCAAAATTTTTAAATTTGAGGCTCAATGTGAAAAAGGCTAAGAACAGGGAGCAGTCTCTCATGAACATGTCAAGGGCACCTTCTCAAAGCAACCTGGAATCTAATTTAAGAGCTATGTAGTATAAGGCATTTCAGATACTAGTGTCTATCTTTGGTGTTATATAATAGACACTAGTATTAGTTAAATAGACATGAAAAGTTTTCTAATTGCAAAGAATTATTTTTCAAGTTCAATTCAAATCAAAACTAAACTATAATTGTATGTAGAAATGTCAACAGGCAAACTACTTCTCTGGATGGCACAAAAACACTGCCATAAATCACAAAGACTATATAAATACCAGGAAGTAGGGTACTCTACATTTATTATATATTCTTTAAAATTCATTAAATTATATTTGTACATCAAAATTTCTTACTTTATTATTTTTTGTGGTGCTGGGGATTGAACCCAGGGCCTTGATAGGTACATACTATACCCCTGAGCGATATATGCCAGGCTTAAAATTTTTTAATTAAAAAGTGAAAAATAACTTCACCTAAGCCTTATTACTGTTTCTCACACTCCCAAACACTTATTCAAGCAAATGACAGGATTTAACAGCTATAGTTTAAACTTCTGATATATTAATGAATAAGTAAAGTTAATTCTCATCCTAAATATACACAATATTAACCACTAATATTTACAAATAAATATTAGAAAATCCAAAATTAAACAAGTCAAATAATTAAAGTTAATATGAATATTAACAGTTTCAACTTAGGCCACTCCTTTCCAACAAGTCTGTCTGTTTGTCTGTCTTTCTTTTCTTTCCTCTTACAGTCTCATTCTGTAGTCCAGACTGGTCCTGAACTCACTAAATAGCCCAGGCTGGGCCTTGAACTCTTGAACTCATGGCAATCTTCCTGCCTTAGCCTCCCACATACTGGAATTACAGGTGTGCGCTAATATGGCTGACATAGGTGGTGCTGGGGAATTGAACCCAGGGCTTTGCACTTGATAAAGAAGTGCTTTAAATGCTGAACTGTGCCACCCCCTCCCCCCAACAATTTTTTTCTTGAAATAACTGCTTTATATCTTCATATTTATCATAAAACCTTTGTCATTAGGAGCTATGGTTTTCTGGGCATTAGAGGCACGAGGGTAAGAAACAGGCAGGTTACAAAAATTTCAACTTGCAAAGTTTATTTACCTGGCGTCAGATCATACACCGAAGTGCTTGACAGTTTCTTCAGGAGACCAGGATTGCTCAAACGAAGTTCCATGCAGGCATCATCTGTAGCATCAAATCCTCCTCGTTTTTGATATCTATATTTTGCATTTGCTGATGTTACATCAGCTCCTGAAGCTAAGATGTGCAGTCTGAGTATTTCAGAAAGAGTACAGCTATCGAGATCCAAGCTTTTCAAACTGCAGCCTATAGTTGTTAAAAATAAAAGTCATTTTGAATATAAAAATAAATACTTAGCAATGTAAAATGTACCTTATTAAATTAAAATAAAAAGCCAAACAAAAAATAAAACCCACACATACCCTGATGTAACTGTGGCCATGCAGCTGCCAAAGATGCAACTGCAGACAGTGCAGATTTTGTGGGGTCTGCATCTTCATCCAAAGCCTCTGTTAAATCTTTAAGGAAATAAATACTTTATTCTAGTGCAAATCAAAGCTTCAAAGTTTGGGAATAATGCCCTTTTAAGATGATGAAAGAAATGACAAATAGCTTAACATTCAGGAACCTCAAAAGAACAAACACCAAGTACAACACCACTAAGTATTACTCACATTCTGCCTAGTGTCTGCCTCCAATGTAAACCCTAAAACATTCACTGCACACTAATATTTTCCTTATACAACACAGAAAACACAAAACTGCCAACAAGATACACTTGTGTTACTACCAAAAAAGATAGTTCAGTGCACTTTAGAATTAGAAACAAATCCCCATTGTAACTTTAGAAAAATGTCTACTTCAAAAACTAGAATCTCTCTGAAGGTACTCCATCTTTTATAATTTTTTTTTTTTTTTTTTTGAGATAGGGTCTCTCTGTAGCCCAGGTTGGTTCTGAACTCACTATGGACCCCTGCTAGCCTTGGACTCAAGGCTGTCCTCCTTCCTGCCTCAGCCTCCTAAGTTCTGGGATTCCAGGCATGTACTGCCATGCCCAGTTTTATAAATATTTTAAGGTTCAATCATGAACTTTAGGTTGTAATTATCATAGTCAGGTCAGAAGGGCTGATTTGTCTTTTTCATTAAAATTTTCTATTTTTATTTTGAAGTTCTCCAGTCCAAGAAACAAGGGGAAGACTTCTCTGTATTTTCTAAATGAATTGCTTTTAGCATCGAAAACAATGCTTAAGTTTACAAATAGGATTAAACAGCAAACCTACTGGTACAAATATATTTAAAACAGTACATAATCATTCCTAATTATAACAGATATATCGATGATATCACTTAAAAGTCAAAAATCCTTCTGTTATATAAGAGCCCAGTTTCCACAGCTTCAAGCTAAGCATCACATAATGTGTATTAGAGTTGTAGGTCCACAGCATCTACTTATGTACTCTTTTAGAGAAATCACTTAATATGGGCTTCGTTTTTCTTAAAGGGGTAAGTTTGGGTAAGGTTTTCGAAATACTACTTGAAAGCCCAACACAAAAGAGCCTTTGTTAAAGGTAGAAGGATGAGAATTTTGTTCTTTCATCCTTCCAGTTCTTCTGCATTTGCACCAAGAAATCTCTGAGCAATTTCTAGGGCACTTTAATTTGAAAATTACTAGACTACTCTGGTTTTATGTTTCCTTAATCTTTTACCATATGATTTTTCTATGAAGTTTACAGGCTGACAAAAATAGACATAGAGAACAGAACTGCTGTTCTTCACTACAAGGCAGCTCCGAGATCACAGCTGACTACGATTGATTATTTTGTGGCATTTAAGGTATAATCAGAGAAAATTATCTGACTAAACTTTTGTGCATATGCCTGCCAAAGTCATACCTACCAGGACTAATCTAGACCAAATGACAGACAATATTCCTTACCAGAGAACTACAGACCTGTAACTATCTCAATTTCATTTTACTTACAAAGCCAAACAAACATAAAATTAATAGGCACTCTAGCCCTGGCCTTAGGTACATAAATGTTAATTTTTTGACTCTCTACAGTCATCACCATTATCAACACATATAATTATAAAAATTATAATATTGCAAGACAAAGGTTTTAAAGGCACTAAAAAATGAATCACCAGTGAAAACACAGTTTTCTTAATTAACACCCCCCCCCCCCCCCACACACACACACTGAAGTTCAAACCCAAGATTTCATGCATGGTAGGCAAGCACTGTCCCTGACCTACATTGAGCAGCCCAAAAGAATGATTTATCACAAACTGTATTAAATAAAGCAACATGTTTAAAGGTGTTCTTTAACTCAAGTACCAACCATGTGGCACTCTTGAGAAAGTGTTATATATCACTCTAGTATTTGCTTAGTCACTTCAGCACCTCAGACCAAGAGATTGATTGCTCATATGATTATCTGAAACTGATAGCTTAATTTAGAATAAAGAACATAATATTTCAACACTAAACAGTGATATTCCAGAAAGTGCACAAAACTATTCAAGGAAGATGGCAGACCTTTTTTTTGTTTGTTAGTACTGTGGATTGAACTCAGGACCTTGTATATGCTACCATTCTTCTATATCCACAACCCCAGTTCCCAAACATTAAAGAATTTTTATTTATGATATAAGATTAAAGATAAAGATAGATATATTGCTAGTCAAAATTTCTAAGATTGGACAGAAAGATAAGGAGACCAAAGGTCAAAGAAATCAGATATTCTTGAAGACAAGTAATTTTACAGGCAGTACTATGAAATAAATATTCAAATTTTCAACTTAGTTGCCATTTTTTGTGTCTGTATAGTATTGAGGCTACAGATTATACCCATTGCCTCTATTATTCATATTTCTTTAAGCGAACCTCAGTTTCTTTATATGTAAAATGCTAATAGTTATATAATTCTCTCCACCTCACAAAGTGGTATGAAGATGAAGTAACAGATACTGGTTTGTATTATTTACTATGTAATCCCTGGTAAAAAAAAAAAAAATCTCATTGAACCTAAATTTCCTCATCACTAAGACAATTTGTTCTTTTTATTCTGCTTACATTCTCCCTAGCTAAAAATTGCAAGAAACACCTTACTGGTAGGTCCAGCTAAAGAATGACAAAAAATATTCAATCCATCTGACTGTGCAGATTCTTCCAGGAAGACTGGAAAAACTCTTGTTACAGAGATGAGAGAATACATGTGAGGGAAAAATCAAATTACTAGGTTTTTTCTTCCCAATATTAAGTATTTTTCAAATACAGCATGAAAAAATTTAGTAGCTAATATTTATTCAGATAGACCTTATTTTTAAAAATATTTATACCGTCCTATACAAGAGCAAGCTTAAAAAAATAAGAGCCAACAAATTATGAAGAGAAAATAATAGCAATTGAATATCAAATCTCATCATTTCTCCTTCATACTAACTGATTTTCTAACACAATTTTCTGTTCACATACTCCCCCCACCCCCATCAGGACTCCCAAAATTACAAAACTTCATTTAAATAATAGGAAGTATATCATTGTGTCTTATGTTAGGGTCAGAACTTGATCAATAACTCTGTGGTGTTACTATTAACAAAATATAATGGTTAAAACAATGCTTTAATTTAATTGACTAAATTATTGAGATGACAGTGAGGGTCATTTTGCTAAAATGGCCTTGATAAGTGACGTATGATAATTAGTACTCAGGGGAAAGAATGTATTTTGTAAACTGTAAAATCAAAAGGCAACCAACATCAGATATATACCCATCAATATCCTGTTGCTGTAGGGACCAGACATAAGGAAGATGAGCTCAAATTGTCTATGGCCAACAAACTATCTGAATGGAGAAATGTCTCATCTTTTTGTACCAATGCTCTGGTACCAAGATGTCTTCTAGCAGTTATTATAAATTTTTATGCAGTATACTGAAATACTCTTTTAATCAAGCTTCTGATCTTATATTCCATATGTGGCCAAAGTTTACAGAACATTATTCAGGAAGTCAAATCAATCTCTTAACACAAATGTTTAACAATTCCTCAGACTGAAGTAAATCCTAAACAAAATAGTGCACGTATTCTTTTAGAAATGGAAAAAAGTATTCTCCAAGTATTATTCCTATATTAATGTACCACTGACTCTAGATATTCAAGAGCGCATATTTAAAAGAAAAAAGCTTCTAGCTCAAACTAGTAAAGTAAAAAAATAAGAATTTCCCTAATTCTGGTCTAAAAACTGCCAGATCTAAAATGAAATCACCAGTATTATTAATTTAAAGTATTAATAAATATTGAAGTTTTTCCATAGGTGGGAAAAAATGAATGCTATTTAGCAGAATAGTTTTAGGATTATGGATATGAGTGAGTGAAGTCTGCAATATTCCTAATCATAAGAAAAATCTAATGGGATAATAGCAATAATGATTGAGAGAAAATGTCTTTACAATCAAAACCAAGTTACATTAAAATAGTTTTTATAAAACAAATGGTAATAAGTTGTTAGTGTATGACACAGAGTCCGGTAACATAAACAACTACTTTTTCTACCTGTGAAAGCCAAGTTAATTTTTAAACTTAAAAAAATTAGTTTCACTACACAGCTGCTATGGTTCAATCAGCAATAATGTTGAACTCTGACCTTTGGTGTCAGCATCAGTTATTTGCTCTTTGGCTACTTCCTCTTCTTCTTCAGCTATCGCCTGGAAGATTGCAGTCAGGAAGAAAAAAAGCAATTCACATAGTGGGCCTTCACTGTCATTTCCTACAAGAGCTTCCTCTAAAACTTCTGCGAATAAAATATTTAAAATAAATTTAAAGTTCTCTTCAGGACTGAAAAAAAAACCAACTGCACTGGAGTTATGAACATTTAGTCAACAGTAGAAAGTAGAGCTAAGCCAAAATTACTTTTAAACATGTATAATGATTACAGTACAGTCATAAGCCAGTCATTGCATTTAAGAAAGCCAAAACAGCTTCAGTAGACCGATGTAATATATCTTCTAAATTTACATTTAAGGCACAAATTTAGACATATTTTTAAAATTTCAATTTTATCTTATTAAACAATGCAAAGATTTACTGTTCTTGAGAGCTAAGTGGGACATTATTATTCACCAATTAGTACACAGGAAAAGTAATTATAGCTTTAGGACTTTTATTTTTGCAGTGCTGGGGATCAAATAAAGGGCTCTGCACATGCTAGGTAAGCACTCTGTTATTCAGCTACATTCCCAGCCTATCAGCCTTAAGTCAGAATCCTAATATGTGTAAGTGTGAAATGTTTCTTAGCCAATCCATCTTATCTATACCAGCATTGTTTAGAACTTCTTGATTTTGTAAGCCATGATGATTCAGGCCTCACCTAGCGCATAAGGACGAAACAAAAACTTGAAAGTCTTCTTGAAGAATATACTGCTATTAAGAGTAGTGGAATATTATCTTTGAGGTTCCCTAAGAATCCTATATAAAAACTGCTTGTCAATTTGACAGTTAAAAATTCAAAATTTTATCCAAGTTCCACCTCATATTAAGCTCTATCTAAATCTTCAAGTAAAAAGGACATAAATACTCAGGCAAAGCTAAGTATAAATTAAAGGTAGGCAATAATTTGTCTTTAAACATAGATATATCACTACCCACTCAAAAAGTAGAATCTATTCTTTTACCCTCCATTACTTCCAGGTGGCCTATAATTGCTGTGACCAGTGGAATGTGGCAGAAGGAAGGACATGCTAGTTCCAAGCCTAACCTTGCAGAAGGCTGACAGTTTTGTTTTTGTTTTTGTTTTTAATATGGCAGCTCTCAGCAGTCCAGGTGAAAGTAGGAGGCCATGTATAAGGTCTGAGGCATCAATCATGTGCAGGAAGATGCCAACTTCAACATCTAGCCAGTCAAAATCCTCAAATGATCCAGTCCCAGCCACTGTTTTGACTATAGCCACATGAGATAGACAAAGAAAGAATGGACAGCTAAGTCCAGTGACTCCACAGGACTTTGAGAACTTTTTAAGTCAGTAATTTTAAGGTGAACTAGAATACAGCAATAGTAAGTGCAATACTTGCCAAGGGTTACTCCCTCAGGAAATTCATCTTGAAGATCAAAAAGTTCCCCAAATGCATTGAGAAACTCCAAAACCATCAGAGCATCACCAAAGATTTCAGGAGGTAGTCTAGTTTTCACAGGAGTTGGTTCTGGAAGTTCCTGAAAAATTAATCAACACATAACTATCTGAACTAAGCATAGGCACATTAAAAAGGTAAGTAAACCATACTCTTTGCCTAATAAGAATTATTCCACACAGACTAGTGGCTGTCAACCCTTTATCACTGTCACCACTGGAACCTCAAAATGTATTGATATTCTGGATTTGTTTTGACTTTACTAAATCACCAACCTAAGGAAGAGACCATGAGGAAGAAACATTTTCCTTTAAGCTGAAGTGTATTTCTGAGTACATGTCCTAGTTAAGAGGGTCTCTTAATCTGGATTCTGAAGTCAAATTAGCTGTGCAGATATTGTCTTCTATGGGATAGCTAATGATATGGAACATTTATTATCTACTGATTTAGACATGCTTTCTTATAAGCCACGGTAAGTAATTTCTGGTTGAGAAGATACTTTGGTTATTTCTGAAAATAGCAGAATCCTTACCTCGCTATCAACCTACGTGCATTCCCAGCTACTGCAATAACTGGACAGTTGAGGATCAGAAAAACTAGTGAATTACTTCTGCAGAGCAGCTACCATTATCAAGCTTTTTTATAGAACATTGCCAATGGTACCTTGGAATTTTAAGTATAGGTATTTGCTTCATTGCCTGTTATCTTAGTTAAGTACAAAAAAAGAGGCTGCTGTTAAATTAAAAAAAAAAAACATTTTATCAGCAAGGCCCACAGGGCACATAAACCAGATGTGGTACACATTATATGACACGCTTATACCTTAAGATCATCACATTCCATATCTTCTCTGGGTTTATTCCATTGTTTTAAGTATTCCATATATTTTCGTTTTTCTTCACGTAATTTCTCTCTTTCCTAAAAAAAAGTCAATAAAAATTATTAGGACTAATTTATTAGGCAGCATTACCATCACTTGAGAACTTGTAGAAATGCAGATACTTTGGGCCCGCCCTAGACTTGCTAAACCAGGAACTTGTGTTAGATCAACAATTGGTATTTTAACAAGTGTTCCTAATGATTTTAATGTACACGAAAATTTTAAAAGCATTCACCAGAAAAAAATACCTATCAAAATTATGCTACAAGATTGAAAATGCCTAGTACATAGCATCTCCTGAATTAATATTAATTTAATCTGAATCTGCCTGTAGAACTCCATACCCTACTTCAATTACTAGATTCTGACTAAAAGTAATTGTGAGTACGTAAAATAAAACCTTCCCTTATATTTGTAATACTTTTGTTATTTTCAAGATTTATTTGAATAGCCTAGAGATAAGCAAAGAAAATAAGTAAAAGCAACAATATTAGGATAAATTCGATGTACTATTTTTCTTGTAATAGAGGCTATTTCTCTTGCTCACTTGGTCTTTTTTTTTTTTTTTTTTTCCTTGAGACAGAGTATCACTCTGTAGTCCAGACCAGTCCTGAACTCAGTATGGAGTTTGGGCTGGCCTTAGGCTCATGGCAACCTTCCTGTCTCAGCCTCCTGAGTGCTGGGATTACAAGCATGCAGCCCCACTCCCAGTTTATGTGGTCCTGGGGAATCAAACTAGGCAAGTGCTTAAACTGCTGAGCTGTTCCTTCAGCTCCTCACTTTGTCTTCTAAACCCTTAAACCCTTACTTCTTGGTTCTACTATTTAAAATTGCATGAAAAATAGTGATCTGCAAAACCTCTAATAAAGCAGTATAATTAAAAATTTCATTATTTTTCAGCAAATATATTTATGTCAATATTCTCTTCCTTTGAAATTTAGAAACAGCAAATATAAGCAGAAGTGTATTTTATCAAATTCTTGACATAAAATGCATTGCTATAGAACTTAACTGTGCTTTGAGTAATTTGCTACAATAAGTTTTTCCCTCCAAAAAGAATTCTTATGCGGTGTAACGAAATCAATATTTCCATTCATTGTTGGTAAGAGGATAAGCAAATGTTTGGCACACAGAAAGTTTTAAAAATGTTCTTACCCTTCGATCTATTATTCTATACCTATATTACTTACCTAGGACACAGTTTAGGAAAAGATGTTTAGGAATTTGGATTTGGGGTTGGGGGAATAGCTCAGTGGTTAAAGTGCTTGCCTAGCAAGCATAACAGCCTTACTTCAACTTCGCAGCACCACACAGGTATGGTGGTGCACAACTGTAATCTCAGCACTGAGGAGGCTAAGGCAGGCAGATTGCTGTGTGTCTGAGGCCAGCCTGGGCTATGCAGTGAGCTCAGGACCAGCCTGGATTACAACGAAGACCCTGTGTCAAAGAAAGAAATTGAAAAAAAAAAAAAAAAAGGAAAACCTATGAAAATGCTTAATTTAGAGCCAGCTACAGAATTAAGGACTATGTACCACTGAAGGCCATAACTGAAGATTTGTTAAAATTTTCTACTACAGACACAGGGAGGGTAATAACACTACAACAAGTTCTTATTGGTCATGGAATTTATTGTCATTTTTTTTCTCTTTTAGATGGCCTTGAACTCAGGTCATCTTTTTACCTCAGCCTCCCAAGTAGATGAGATTACAGCTGTGTGCCACAGCAGGTGGCTCCAATTTACTATTTTCCAACTACACAGTTACCTTTGAAAGTTTTATATATATCATCTTCCCTGCACTGAGAATTCTAAGTAATGAATATCATGCAAAAATGTACTTTAAAAGAAGTATGAAGGGAGAGATAGAGGCACACAGAATATTTTGAGCCTTAAGTAATTAAATTTTCCAAAGCTAAATGAAAATAAATAACTTTTACTGGCATTTGATACACTTTCATAAATGTGAAAGTAGCAAAAGCATTTGAAAATTAATCATGAATTGAAATATATAAATAATACTGTTCTTGTAGAGAGGATAGCTAATATGCTCAAATGAATACCTTTTCTCTTTGTATTTTAAGCCTTTCTTTTTCTTCTTTTTTCTTTAGTCTCTCTTCTTCAACAATTTTCTTCAGTTCTTCCCTCTTTTTTTCTTTGTCTTCTTTTTCTTTTTTCTTTGCTTCTAGGGCATCTGCTTTTTCTCTTTTTAGTTTAGCCTTTTCAAAAGCTGTGGAAAAGATCAAACTTGAAAATGTATACAGATTAAAAAAATAGCATTATTTGTTATAACAAAAGATACCCTAAAGTAATGATTGAGATTATTAGAAACTTTTAAAATTCCTCAAATGAGACAGCAGATAACTGACTTAAAAATGGGAAAATAAAAGTGTGTAGGTAAAAAATAAGACAAACTACAGCCATTATCCTGCCTTTGAAAGCCCATATATGCAAATTATGCTCTAAGGACCAGTATTAAGATTTTCACTTAGAAGTCAATGATGCTAAAACGTCAGGTTTACAAGGGAATTCTTGTGTGTAGCCATCCATTTGATTACCACAGTTCAATTCAGCCACCAGAATAGAGAAGAGGAATTAAGAATTTCTTTTTACTCTTTGTTACCAAATAAACCATTTGTCTCGTTAAAAAAAAAAAAATTCACCAGGTTTTTACTAACGCAATGGTTATTTTCTTCTTTAAAATGCAGGATTTCACTTATGATCTAAACCTATGATTTAGAATCATTTTAATTGAACTCATATGCACGTTCAAGTTCAGGAAGCAGTGTTTTAAAAGACTATAAGTCAAACACATGGCCTAAACAATTTTTAAAGCCTAGAAATCCTACCTCTATTTAATGTAGCATTAAACAGTGATATGGGCATATGCTATACTTTGAGATGTTTTCAGGGATGAACAGGTCTCATTTATTTAAAAAAAGAAAAAAACCTGTCAGTTATCTTAGGGCAAAAAATAAACCAGAAATACAAAATTTAAGAAATATCCCCCACTTGGTCACAGAAGAAATCTTTCTATTCCCTATGCAGTTTTTGGAAAGAATTCATTTATTCTGTCATTCATGTTTTTTGAAACCAGAGTCTCATCATACAGTTCGTGCAGGCCTTGCACTCACCACATAGCCCATGCTAGCCTTCAACTTGAGATCCTCTTGCCTCAGTCCCCCAAAGTGCTGGGATTGAGGCATATGCCATCACACCTCTGTGAAGCGAATGTTAAAACTCACCCAATGTTTTCATTTCTTCTTGTTTCAAAAGCTTATCTCTTTCTTTAGTGGCTTTGTTCCTATAATATGCAGCAGTGTGTTTAATAGCAATTCTGTCTTCCTGGAAAACAAACCAATAAACTAAAGTTATAAATCACAAATGATAGAAACTGATAATCCTTCTGGCCCCCATACTAAGAATAAAAAACCAAAAACATTTAAAAATACCACACCAATTACACTTTCTTCATACTAAGTTTTATACTGAAGCTATCAGGGATTATTTCTATATTTTATTATTCAATTATTACAAAACTTTTAGTAACTATAGACATGATAATATACAGAGCATGAGGTAATTTTATAACTTTAAAAATATGAAAGAGGCAGAGAAATGTCAGAAAATTTTTATGGCTACTGATAATGTCAAAATTTCTTTATTTCTCTTAAGAATGTCTAATCTGATTGATAAGTATAATATTCTTATTACATGTAATAAAACATAAATAATTCCTCTGAATGAGTACCTAGTATACGAAATGCATAGTACTAATCATGGTGAAAAACAAAACTGACTTGTTTCCTTCTGTCACAAATAGATTAGTGTGGAAGTCAGATCTTAAATAAAACGTGAGAAGGCTTATGACAGCTGACATTGAATATTTTGAATAAACATCTACCAAATCTCAAAACTTGGTTAAATGCTGAAGTGGAAATTCTAAACACCAAAGAGATAGCTACTGGTTTTGAGCTGGAAAATAAAAAGTGGTAATTATTTAACTTTTGTAATCTCAATGAATGATGATATTACTTTCATACTGTAAGGGCAAGAGGTAAGAGGAAGGGATCAGTTTTGAACTCCAGGTCAAATCCCAGCTTTTAAATTATTTAAGACAACAAATTAATCTCTCTGAGCCTATCTATTCATCTGCAAAATGGGACTCGACCTAGTCTGACGAGTCATGGAAAATAACATACATAATATTTAGTGTACAGTAGAAATTAAAACAGATGAAGTTGAAAATGTGGAAGAGGGAAGAAATAGGCTTATTTTTGCAGGAGAAGAAAAAAATAAGAGTGACAAGTGTATTGGCAAAAAGAAAGAACAAAACATTTCCTATCTAAGAAGAAAAATCTTATTCTGCTTCTCATATAGCAGAAGGAACTTCTAATCAACACTTAACTGAAGGGTGTGCAACCCAGATCCTATGAGTGTGTATGGGGGAAAGGGATAGAGAAGGGGAGGAAGAGTGGGTGAGAGAGTGAGAGAGAAAGAGAGACAGATAGAGACACAGAGACAAAGACAAGAGACTGGGGATTGACGCCCAGGACCTTCATACTGAGCTATATATCCTCCAGTTTTTATTTTTCATTTTGATACAAGTCACTAAGTTGACTAGCCTGGTCTTAAACTTGCAATTCCCCTGCCTCAGCCTCCCAAAGTGCTGGGATTAAGGGCCTTCATCACTGAGCTCAGCTCCAGGAGGGCTTTGAATGCAGCTCAACACAAATTGGTAAACTTACTTAAAACATTATAAAAGTTTATTTTTTATTTATTTATTTTTTGAGACAGGGTCTTGCTCTGCAGCCCAGGCTGATCCTGAACTCACTATGGAGCCCAGGCTGGCCTTGGACTCACCACAATCCTTCTATCTCAGCCTCTGATTGCTGGAATTACAGGCACCAACATGCCCAGCTTACGTGGTCTTGGGGAATTGAACTCAGGGCCTTGCACTTACAAGGAAAGAGTTTTAACCACTATGCCATTCCTCCAACCCCAACTGCATGTTTCTTAAGCTCAAACTATAGGATGACAACAGAATGGAATGAAATAATCAGGGTATTTTGTGTCCATAAATACTGGAGTATTATCCATTATTCCTATTACAGTTGCAAAGAATTCAGCCAGAAGGAAGAAAAAAAGCATTAAAATTAATAAAGAACAAGAGATAGTGTTGCACCACACACTCATGATTTATACATATGCATGCTTTCAGTTTTATGGTGGGGTGCAGCTTTCAGAATGTTATCATTCATGCACAGACTGACACCATCAGACATTACATATGCTTGTGGCAACATGGCAATCAATAGTTACTGATATTCTGGCAATGGTAGTTAAAAAAGAGGGACTTGTGAAATATTTTTGCATAGTGCATTGAGCTCATTTATGCATAAAAGCTTTCAAAACAGGTAATATCAGGTAAATTGTCAGTGAGGTTATGGATTTTATAAGGACTAAGAGACTGAATCATTGCCAATTCAAGGAATTCCTTAGTAGTACAGATGCTGACTGTGAGTGATATCATTTACTTTTTGGAATAAGATGTAAGATGGGTAGATCAAGGCAAAATGTTGGAAAGATTTTATGACTTGTGACATGAAATCAAGTTATTTATGGTATTAAAGACAAAACCTGTGCCAGAACTTGACCATGAAAACTTAGCATTTTTAGTGGACTTGACTGATCATTAAAATAAATTTAACATGTAAGACCTGTTTTCACAGAGACAACTATCCCTCACTTGGAAAGTCAAGTCTTACTCATGTCATTGCTTTTTGCAGCATATATATTTGTGAACAACCATATTCAAGGACAAGTCTCACAAAGAGTAAAGAACTAAAAATACCAGATAAGCACCTTGAAAATTCAATGAGAAGTACAAATGCTCTGTTGAACTAGAATTGATGCATTAATTTCACAAAACAAATATTCCACTAGTTTTATGTTTATGTTGCCTTCTTCTAAAAAATGTTACAATAAGAAATACAGAAAAGGAAGTCTGGTTGCTTAACATACATTATATTAAATATCTTTCATGTGGCCCAAGACAATTCCTTTTCACAAAGCTTAGACACTCCTGACTTTTAACTAAAGTCTTGAAATAACTCTTAAAGATTCTTCAGTGAATTCTAACCATGATGATTCATGCTACCAGCTAAGTACAGAAGCATATGGAACCTGCTCTATGAGCCATTACAGTCACCAGCTGTTTCTAACAGAAAAAAAAAAAAAAAAAAAACAACGCACAGAATCAGGGTAAAATAAAAATAGAGAAAAATCCAAAATGAATTTCTTCCAACTCAGGCAACTGCACTAGATTGAATTTGGGAATGGCAATGACCAGAGGAGTAAAAATGCTTATTGCTAAAAGGAAGATAAATCGGGAAGTGAGCACAGAATTAAATACAATATTCAACCAGTACTGTCCTTTCCTTTCTCTTCTGAAACTCCTTAGGGAAGATTTATTTTGTACTACAGGGTCTCTTATTACAGATACTGTATCAGCACCCATTGATATTTGCTTGTATTTAAGCTACCACTTTTTTGGTTAAAGTCTATTTTCATTCTATACAAAAGAGAAATAATAAAGCAAATTTGATATTATTGTGAAAATGAAATTTTAGAACCATTTGACTATCTAAAGAAATTACTCAAGGATAACTACAAGCTGAAAATGGTTAAATATGCCTGTAATCCCAGCACTCTGAAAGACAAGTCTGAACCCAGTCTACCCACCTTAGTGAGATTTTGTCTTAGAAATAAATAAATAAATAAATTGGCTGGGAATATAGGTCAGCTCAAAGGTCCTGGTTCCACCTCCAGTATTACAACCCCCCAAAAAGAATAACTGCAGAATTTCTGCACTGTTTCCATATATATATCCCTGTGTATTAACACATCAGCCACACTACTGACACTCATGGATGACCTAAAAACAAACCACCCAAGTCTCTTACAATCCTTGTTCATGCCTCAAATATCTTTTCCTTTTTGCTTCATTACTAAAAATCTTAAGCTTTGTCTAACTCAATCATTACTGCAGTTTTAAAATCACTTATAATTTCCTCATGTCAAAACTTCACATTTCAATCCCAGAGTTTCTTCCCTGCATTTCATCCACTTTATATTTCAGTAACTGCTTATGTGCTTGCTTTCGCCTGGTTAAAAACTCTGGCACAAGAGCCATGTCTAATTTGTACCTGAAACTTCTACAAAACCTACCACAGGGCAGCTGCTGACATAGAGTACACACTCACATTTTCTTGTATGAAGCTATGAGTTTTCTTCCTGTAGGGTATGGGAATGACAGGCACTGAAAGCGTTCTTGATTCTCAATACTGTTTTCTTAGCAACTAGAATGTAGTTTTAAATAGTTCTCTATTTACCTGACTAACAGATACCCGTTTTGGAGGTCTCCCTCTTCGTCTGTTAGCAGGACTGAAGATAAATGTAGGTGGATCATCAGGGAAGAAATAAGAAAAATCTTGTTCTGCTATTTTGTATGTTGAAAAAGATGATGGCTGAGTAAAAATAGAGTACAACAACAGCACATGAGTAAACCATATGCAACTATGTATTAGTTGACTACCATTATTGCTGATAAAGACAAGGTTGAAAACATAATTTCACATGTTAGTACCTAGTTAGTGAAATATATTTTAGATGGTTTACCTGATCCTTTTCTAAATTAGAGTTAAATTACCCTTTCCAGAAAGAAAACTGCAACTCAAAGATTACCATACAATACCAAGAATGTTTCCAATTCTTGAATCCTTAAACTATTTCAAAATTACATGAAATAATCAATTTTGCTTTCGAATATTTTTTCTGACATGTTCTATGAGACTAAAACGTATGTTAGCATGTAATATATACCCCATATAGTTGACCTTATAATTCTTTTCTTGAGACATACACATATTTATGTGGCACAACATAAGGTTTCAATATCTCATACATTTTCCTGAACTATTTCCTAACTACTGAATATTCAAATTTTCCTTTCAGAGTCACATAATAACTTCAATATTTTATGTATCAAATTTTCAAGTTGATTTGAGTAGAATCAGAAATATTTATAAATTTCCATAAAGTTTCAACTCACTTTAGGTTCAGAAGTCATCTCATTCTAACCAACAGTGTTATCTTTTCTTTTCTTTTTTTTTTTTGAGACAGGGTCTTGCTCTGGGGCTCAGGCTGGCCTTAGACTCATAGCAAACCTCCTGTCTCAGCCTCCTGAATGTTGGGATTATAGGCAAGTGAGTCACCATGCCCAACTTTATGTGGTGCTGGGGAATCAAATTTGGCCACTTAGTGATTGCTAGGTAAGAGCTTTAGCTGCTGGAGACATTCCTCCAGCCCCCCAAAGTGTGATTTTAATTGCCAACTTTTATTTTTTTAATTAATTTATTTATTTTACATATCACCTCCCTTTCCCCTTCCCACCCTCTCCCCACCCCCTGCTTTCCCTTGCCCTTCCCACACTGTCCATCTTTTTAAATTTTCTGTATCTTTTATAGTCTTTGTGGTTTGGTCTTCTCATATTAGAGAGACCATATAATATTTAACATTCTGGGTCTGATTCATTTCAATGAGCATAATGTTCTCCAGGTGTACCCATTTACCTACAAATGGCCCAAATTTGTTATTCTTGATGGCAGAGTAATACTTCATTGTGTACATATATCACATCCTCTTTATCCAGTCATCTGTACTCAGGCATATTAGTTTCTTCCTAGTTTTGGCTATAATAAATTATGCTGCTGTGAACATGGGTATGCATGTGTCACTATAGTATGATGACTTTGGGAAGATAGCCAGAAGAGGTATAGCTGAGTTAAATGGGATGTCACTGTTCAGTTTTCTAAAGTTCTGATAAACTTCTGCAGTGAATCCATCAGGTCCTGGGCTTTTATTACTGCCTCAATTTCATCCCTGGTTATTGCTCTATTTAGGTTTCAATATATTTTGGGCTCAATTTGCTGTATCATATGTGTCAAGGAATTTATCAATTTCTTCTTAGTTTGTAAATTTGTTGGAATATAGTTTTTCAAAATAGTTTCTTATAATTCTTTGGATTTCAACAGTGTCTCTAACTGCCAACTTTTAAAAAGAATTTCTCTTTTCACCTTGCATCTAGAATTGTTTATTTACCATTTATGTCCAACCCTACATGTTTTACTAATTTCGGTCTAAGGGCCAAGGATCATTTTTTCTCAAAGAAAACAAATGCTATTTACCGAAATATCTTTCAGGAACATGTAAGAAAGAAATGGCACAAAACGCTAAAGTTTTGAGCTGGAAGAATGGCTCGGCTGTTGAAGCGCTTGCTGAGCAAGCGTTAAGATAAGCACTAAGTACCCGAGTTAAATTCTCCAGGACCATATAAAATGGGCATGGATGTGCACACCTGTAATCCCAGCACTTGGGAGGCTGAGGAAGGAGGATTGCCAAGGCCAACCTGGGCTCCATAGTGAGTTCAGGACCAGCCTGGGCTACAGAGCGAGACCCTGTCCTCAAAACAAAACAAAACAAAATGCTAAGTTTTAAAACAATTCTACTGAGATTGTCTACATACTTCTTTTTTTCTGTAGAACATACCTTTTAACATCTAACATTCAATTTCTGGCATCATAATAAAAAGGAATCTATTAAGATTTTATAAAGTCAACTTCATTAGGATAATTTTATGCTATTCTGCAGTGCTGGGTATCTAGAATTATCTATTAATTATAAATGTAAAGCATGTGATGGTTTCTTCTCAAGTACAGGATGTATATTTGTTTTTGGATTTTTAGGATTTTAGCATATTTGCATATATATAATGAGATATATTGGGGGATGGAATCTAAATCTAAACACTGAATTCACATGTACTTATATACTATTTGTTCACGTAGCCTGAATGTAATTTATATAGTATCTTAAATAATTCTGTGCACACAAGTTTCATAATATGGAATTTTTCCCTTCTGTGATTATGTCAGTGTTCACAAAGTTTGAGACTGTGGAGCATTTTGGACTTTCATGTTAGCGTTTCAACCTTATGGAACTCAAATAAGGCCATAAATAGGTTTTAGAACAATAATTACTCCAACTTCTTATTCATATACCCACAACACACATTAAATTTAAATACTCATGTATTTGTGTGCTTGTAGATAATCCTGACTAGTGCCTATGCTCACTAACACTGCAAACCACACATTTCTGTTTTCATGTATGTGTGCAAGCATCACACTAGAAATCTGTCATCAACACTCTGAGTAGAAAGTGCTTTCTATAACCTTAATTTTCATTTATTTATTAAGTGAGGTTGAGCTTTTCACTTTTACTGATTGCAATATATGCTGATAATCTTCTAGCATTTCTTTCCAATTTTTTCCTCATTGACATCTAAGATACTTTTGGTGTCAGAATAGGGCAACAGGTAATAAAAACAATACAATTATTCACATAATCACTGACAGCCCATGTATCTAAGTCGTTAAAACTTTTTGTAAGCATCACTTAATATTGCTATCTGGTATTTGAAACTTTTAAAACATAGTTTAAATATTCTCTTATTAAGACAAGTATATAAATATGCTCATATTTTTAAATTTTTTTCACAAAACTATTTTATTCTTTCAAGATTCTGTATTTTATGTTTTAAGTTTTGTTCATGTCTACCTGCACATTTTTCTAATGGAGTGCTTATGCTTTTCTAATTAATTTGAACTCTTTTATTGTATTCACTGTCTTTTTATTCCGTTACTTGAGTTGAAATAAATCTATTCATATCGTTTTTAAACTTACATGTCTATACTGTCAACTCAATCTTATCCTCACTATTTGGTTGCCTCTAATTACTGAAGCTGATATAACAATATATGACATCCATGTCTCTCTCCCTCTCTCTCTCTCTCTCTCTCTCTCTCTCTCTCTCTCTCTCTCTCTCTCTCTCCAGGGTCTTGCTCTGTAGCCCAGGCTGGCCTTGGACTCTTTGACAATTTTCCCGTGCGCCACCACAGCCAGCTTTATGTGGTGCTGGTAAATTGAACTCAGAGCCTTGCACTTACAAGACATGCACTTCACCTACTGTGCCATTCCTCCAGCCCCTGCTTTTATTTATTAAACAATTAATTTTACTGCTAGAGATTTTAAATGTTACTTTCTATATACACTCATCAGTTTTTTTCTTTTTTTCCCCCTAAGATAGGGTTTTGTTCTGTAGTCTATGCTGGTCCTGAACTCACTACGTAGCCCAGGCTGGCCTCAGACTCCTTGGAAATCCACCTGCCTCAGCCTCCAAGTGCTGAGATTATTACAGGCACAAGCTACCATGTCCACTTTTGTGTGGTGCTGGGGAAATGGAGCCCAGGGGCTTGCACTTGCTAGGCAAGTGCCTTAACCACTGTACTATTTCTAGAGCCCAATTTTCATCATTTCTTTTGATGTTTACACTTATGTATAATAAAATGAATACATTTTCAGCATTATTAGCTGATCTGTGATAAATGCATAAATCTTTCTAACCTATCCTATTGCTTTTCCTACTTAATTCTCTATTTTAGGATGAGTTAAATATTTCACATTTTAAAAAATTAATATTAGTTTCCCTATTTAACTTTGTACTTTGTGTACAATATCAGCTTTTAAAAAACTTGATTTCTCCCTTTTAATGGTTATTAATAAAACACAACCTGTTTATTATTGGCTAATGGAATTTTTCATATTTTTCTTACATGTAGAATATGTTTTAGCACTATCCTTTGAACTTCCCATCTGTTCTCAACTGTTCTGATTTTTAATAAAAAAACTAGTAGTAAATGAGCTACCTAACAATCCTAGTAATTACAAAAATAGTACTTAATCCAAAAATTTTAGAAGTCCCCAAAATTGACTCCCATTAAAAGATGGCTATTTTAACCATCTTTGAAGTAATATTTCTGCAATGATACAACTTCATAAAACTCTTTTTTTCTTCCAACAAATAATTTCACTATTTTACCTTAATTTTAATGACGCCATCTTGTGATTCACAGTGTTGCTTCAGAAACAGTCTTAGTTTATCACGAGAAAATAGATGTTTTCTCCTGCTATAGGGAGAAGAGAAGGTAGAGTTTATTATCAAAGAATTCAACTCAAATTCCATCTCTATAAATTTACAACCTGACACCACGCCTAGGAAACGAAGGATATTTCATCCTCCAGTTGCATTTATGTAGCAGTTATGAGAAATTTCATATGAAACTATTACTTTGGAAGATTTAAGATCTATTTGAGTGGATCTATTACAAAATGTCTACTGTAATAAATACCACAAAAGTATTCCTGGAAAAATGTGAAATTTTGATTAATATATTCCTTTCAAAAAAGGTCAAGTTGAAAAGCTTCTGAGTAAATACACACTAACAAAGTTTTAAAACACAAGTCTTTCAAAAATGTGTGTTCTTTTCCTATAATAAGTTTCATGGTGTGAGGACTCAGGTTCACTGCTGTACCTCAGCACCATGAAGTAGCTGGCAGAGAAGGGTTTTGTTTTGTTTTTTAGTGTTTATAATATATAATAGTTTTGTTTATGTGGGAAAATTGTGCATATATATAGCATGTCTTGATCATTTTCAGTGTCCTTTTCCCTCTTCTCCCTTACCTTCCATCTCCCCCTAATTTTCTTCTCCATCTCCAAAAAATTCTGTCTCATTTCCTACCATCTCTTCTTTATTTTACTCACTTATTTATATTTTAGGTTTTTTATACAAGAGAAACCATGTGTTATTTAACTTTTGGTGTCGACTTATTTCATTTAACATAATGGTCTTAAGTTCTGCTCACTTTCCTGTAAATGACATTATTTCATTCCTTTTTTGTGGCTGAATAATATTCTTGTGTGTGTATACACACAATATTTCCCCCATTTTATTGGTATGTGTAGATGCAATACATAATGTTTATATTGATCTTACATATCGTGGCAAAATTACAAATCCTTCCCCTCTCCCTTTTTCACCCTCCCACTCCCTTGCTCTCCCCTGTAGTTTCCCACTACTAGTTCTAGGAAATGATTGTGATCCGGGTTCTCATATTAGAGAAACCATTCGATACTTAACCTTCTGGACCTGACTCACTTCTATGCGTATGATGATCTCAAATTGCATCCATTTATTTACAAGAATCTCAAACCTATCTATCTTTATTGATGAGTAGTACTCCATTGTGTACATATACCACAATTTATGTATCCATTGGTCTACTAATGGGTATTTTGGTGTCTTCTACATTTTAGCTATTGTTAGTTGTGCTGCTATGAACATTGGCATACATGTATCTCTGTTATATGATGCTTTTAACTCTTCTGGAAAAATTCCCAGAAGAGGTATAACTGGATCGAAGGGAATATTCATTTCCAGTCTTTTGAGAAACTTCCATACTGCTTTCCATAGTGGTTGTACCGGTTTACATTCCCACCAGCAGTTTAAGAGGTTTCCTTTTCCCCACAGCATCGCCAACACTGACTGCTATTTGAGTTCTCGATATATGCCATTTTCCCTTGGGTTAGATGATATTTTAGTGATTTTCTGGTTTGCAATTCTCTAATGGCTAAGTATGTTGAACATCTTTACATGTATTTACTGGCCATTTGAATTTCCTCATCTGAGAACTGCCTATTGACTTCTGTTGCCCATTTTTCAATCAGATCTTTGATTCTGAGGGGCTTATTTTCCTTCAGTTCCTTGTATATTCTAGTTATGAGCTTCCTATCTGAGGTAAAAGTGGTGAATAATTTTTCTCATTCTGTCATTGCTCTTTACTCTGATAATTCCTTTGCCATGCAGAAACTTTTCAATATGACATAGTCCTATTTGTTAATTCTGGGAGCTATTTCTTTTGCTTTTGGTGTCTTGTTAAGAAAGTCCTTGCCTACACCTGTATCTTCTAGATTTTTGTCTAATTTGTCTTCCAGAAGGTTCAGTGTTTCAGGACGGCAATTTTGTTATTCTTTCAAAGAGCCAGGTCTTTGGTTCATTGACTTTTTTGTGTTTTTGTTTCAGTTTCACTCATTTCTGCTCTGATTTTTAAAATAATTTCTTCTACTTTTTGAGTTAGATTGTTCTTGTTTCTCTAGAACCTTGAGGTGCTTAATTGAGATTGCTTATTTAAGATTCCTCTTTTCTTTTGATATGTGCATTTATGGCTATGAAGTTTCCTCTCAGGACTGCTTTCATTGTGTTCCATAGGTTCTGGATGATGTGCTTCCTTCATCATTTAACTTTAGGAAGTTTTTGATTTTTTTACTTGATTTCTGCTGTGACCCATTATTTGTTCAGTAGTAAGTTATTTAGTCTCCATGTATTTGTATACTTTGTTTTTTTTTAGCTATGAACATCCAGTTTTGTTGAACTATGATCTAAGAATAAGCAACAATTTCAACTCCTTTGTACTTATTTAAGCATGTTTTAAGGCCTACAGTATGGTCTGTTTTAGCAAATGTCATAGGTGGTGCTGAGAAGAAAGTGTATTCTGTTGACGTTGGGTGGAACACTCTATTAATATCTGTTAAGTCCAAGTTTTCCAGTGTCACCTAAATGTAGTATTTCTTTGTGGATTTTCTGTCTAGTTGACTTACTTATCTGTGACAGTGGAGTATTAAAGTCCCCTACTATGACTGTATGAGGACATACATGTCCTTTCACATCTGATATTTGTTTTATGTAATTGGATGCTCCAGAGTTGGGAGCATATGTATTAATGATTGTGATTTCTTTTTGTTGTCTTATTCCCTTTACCAGTATATAGTGTCCATCTTAGTCTCTCTTGATCTGTTTTGAATTCTGATGTGTCTGAGAGAGTGTAGCTACTCCTGCTTGTTTCTTAGGTCCCGTTGCATGAAATACTAAATTCCATCCTTTTATTTTCAGTTGGTATGTTTCCTTATGGGTAAAATTTGTCTCTTGTAAACAGCGAGTTATAGGTTTTTTTTTTTTTTTATCTAGTCTGCCAGTCTGTGTCTTTTGATAGGAGTTACGACCATTAACATTTAGGGTTTTTATGGAGATATATTTGCTATGTCCTGACATCTTTATGATGCTTTGGAATTATTTGCTTGACCCACTCTCTTCTCTGTTCATTCGCCTCTCTCTGTTGTTTCTTTTTTTCTGGGGACTTTGGTACCATTGTTTTCTCTTTCTCTGTCCAAAGTTCCTTTAAGTATTTCCTGCAATGCTGGTCAGGTGGATGCAAATTTCTTTAGGTTTTGTTTATCATGTAAAAAAAAATATTTTTTGAAACAGGGTCTCACTGTATAGCCCAGACTGGTCCTGAACTCACTGATGTAGCCCAAGTTGGCCTTGGACTATGGACAACCCATCTGCCTCAGCCTCCCAAGTTCTAGGATTATAGGTGTGTGCCACCGTGACCAGCTTTAGGTGGGGCTGGGGAATTGAACTCAGAGCCATGAGTTTGCCACGCAATCACTCTAACCTTTGTGACATTTCTCCAGCCCCTTAGGGAAAATGTTTAGTTTTCCCTATATTTTGAGAGATAATTTTGCTGGATATAACAGTCTGGGTTGTCATTTATGCTCTCTTAGCACTTGAATGATACTGCTACATGACCTCCTGGCCTTCAAGGTTTGTCCTAAGAAATCTGCAGTTACCCTGATGGGCTTGTCTTTGTAAGTCACCTGCTGATTTTCTGTTATAGCTTTCAATATTTTCTCTTTGTGTTGGGTCTCTAGGATTTTAATTATAATGTGTTGTGTGGATGTTCTTTGCTGGTCGAAGTTGTTTGCAGTTCTATATGCCTTCAGTAGTTCAGTGTTCATTTCTTTCTTTAGATTTGGGAAATTTTCTTCCATAATTTCATTGAACATGTCCTTTAAGCCCTTTGTTCAATCTTTGGTATGCTCCTGCACTCCCATAATAATGAGGTTTCTCTTTGAGTTGTCCACCAGCTGTTGTAGCCAATCTCTTTCCTATTTTTTGTTTTATGGTCTTCAGTTTATCAGCTTTTTCTTCAAGAACTGATACTCTCTCCTTAGAGTCTTCAAGCTGTCTTCTCATTTTTTTCCTGTGAGTTTTTCATTTCTGGGAGTTCAGTTTTCATTGTTTCTATATCTTTGATGAATTATTGCCTAATTTTTGAACTGCCTTCATTATCTATTTGTTTCTTAAAATTCCTTCATGCAATATTTTTTTATCCATCCACCTCTTGATAAATACCTTGACTGTTTCCAGAGCTTAGCTATTGTGAATTGAAGTGTTATAAACATGGGTCTGCATGCAGCACTACAATTTAGGCATTTAATACCCTAGGGAAATATATCCAGGGAAGGCATATCTGGGTCAAAAAGAATTTCTGCTTTTAGTTTTTGACAACTATCTCCATACCGGTTTCTATAGTTTTTGTATTAATTTATATTCACACCAGCAATGTAAAAGAGCAGCTTTTTCCTAAAACTTTGTCATTATTTGTTGCCTTTTGTGTTTCTGATGATAGCCATCCTGACTGGGATAAAATGGAATTATTTTTTGACTACTGAATAAATAACTGGTAAATAACTAGTTCTGTACTGTCCCAGATGGGACCTACTAACTAACTATATATATAAAATTATTTTTTTTTAGATAGGTTCTTGCTAAGTTTCTGAGACTGGCCCTGATTTCATCATCCTCCTGCCCTGACCCCCATGAATCACTAGGATTGCAAATGCATACCTCCACTCCTACTCTGCTTTATGTTTGTTTGTTGTGAGACAGGGTCATTCTGTAGCCCGGGCTGGTCTGTACTTAGGATGTAGCTCAGGCTGGCCTTGAACTCAAGAGCAATTTTCTTGCCTCAGCCTCCCAAGTGACTACATGATTGTACTACCATGCCAAGCTTAGGTGGTGCTAGGAAACTGAGCCCCAGGATCTTGTGCTACACTTTACCTACTGAACTGTGTCCCTACCTCCTCAAACAGAAAATTTTAAGGATATTCAATTTTTACTATATAACTTTATTTTTTAAAATTGATATTGAGGGTTGAACCCAGGCCCTTGCAAATGCTAAGGGTGTGCTTGCTCTTCTACTAAGCTACATTTCCAGCCCCTATTTATCCTTGTTAAGAAACAGAGATTATCACATAGATGCTTGTATCTAATGATTAAAATACTACAAATGCAATATATTTTACAGTGCACTAAAATTTCATCTTTGAAAACTGGATTCTTTCATGAAAAGTACTTCATAAATAGAATCCTTCTTAATTGTTCAACTTGAAGACTATTTGAGATTAGTCACTAATTTAAACAAAGGGCTCCAGGAGGCCATCAGGGTTCGTTTTATCAGTCCGAACACAAATGAACATTAAAAAAAATAGAAGCAATCACAACACTTTTTTTTACCTGATTTGTGTTGCTTTAACAATTGCAGACTCATATAATTCCTTTTTAATGGGTTGTACTTTATACTTGAATAATAAGGGATCAACTGCATCTTTTTTTTTCCTAAAAGAGGAGGGAAAAAACATAAGTAGGTTAAAAATTCAGAAACATGAGATTTGTGGGAAACTGTTTCTATGAATATACTATAGCAGAATTTTTTTTTTTTTTTTTTTTTTTTTTTTGGACACAGGGTCCCTCTTAGTAGTCCACACTGGTCCTGAACTCACTATATAGCATAGGCTGGCCTCCAACTCATGGCAATCCTCCTGCCTCAGGCTCCCATGTGTTGTGATCACAGGCATGTGCCAACACACCCAGATTTTTAATGTGATGCTAGAGAAGCAAACTCTGGGCTATGTTCATGCTAGACAAAGCTTTAATTAAGCTATGCCCAACCCTATCATTGAATGTTATACAAATTTTACTTTACCAGGGATTTTTATATTACTGATATCCCCACTGTATTAGCCCCAAATAGTATAAAACACAAGTTAATTTTGGTAGATATTTTAATTACTCATTCTGTTTAAAGAAAGTATTTAGAAGTGAATAAACACTGAATACTCAATTTAGGTTAGATAAATGTGTAAAGCAAAGTTTTTGGATTTGCTTTAAAATTTTCTTTTTCATAGGTATATAACCCAAAAGCAAATGCAGATATGGTATGGTTTACTATTTTAGGAACTGAAAAAGAAACTATACATTTAATCCCCCAAAATTCTCCTTTCTTCCCTCTGAATGTATATTCATTCACTAGTTAGTAGCCTGCAATATCCTACAAACTGCTAGAAACCATGAAGATTCAGCAGTCACAAAAACTGAAATAGAGTAAAGAAATACAGGCAGGCAGAAAATATATATAACAATAGCTACTCTAAAGGCTGAGGCAGGAGAACTGCTTGAGAGCAGCCTCGGCAACACTGTAAAACTTAATGCGTTTTAAAAAATGTTACATAGAATAAACAAATTATAGAACATAAATTATACATAACACACACACACACACACACACACACACACACACACACACACACACACACACACACAGTAATTTTAGGTTTTTTTTGTGGAAGTGAGGATTTAGCCCAGGGACTTTGCCCTTTTTTTCCCCCCCTCTAGATCTTGAGACAGTATCTCACTAAAATTGCTAAATTGGCCTTGAACTTGTGATCCTCCTGTCTCAGCCACTCAGAGTGCTGGGAGGGAATACTAGAGGTGTGCATGCACCACCATACCCAGCTGAGACATTATTTTATTTGAATAGTGGTCCCTGATAAATGTATCAGAAAAGCCTTCTAAGAAGTTGTTATTTATGTAAAGATTTGAAAAACAAGGGAGTAACACAAGAAAAAATATTAGAAAAATGAATCAGAAGAGAAAATAATACATAAAAGGCTGTGAAAAAAGTATGCACAGTTTACATAAGAAACAGAAACAATATGAAGATTCACTCAGAGAGACAGTAGTAAGACCAAATTCTTAAGGGCTTTGGATTCTAATTTGAGAAAAGTTTCTAGAGAATTTTGAAAAATAGTGTGATAAAGATTTACCACTTCAGAAGGGTCACTCATATTGCTATGTGGACAAGACATGAAGAGGCAAGAGTGCAAGCAGGCGTAACAGTTAGCAATCTACTGAGTACTGACAGCAGCATGGACTTAGAACTGGTGACAGCACAGAGAATGGGTTGGATTTTGTGAATGTACTCCACCCATGTGAATGTCAAGAGGATGTGAGGGTAACAGAGAAGGAAATTATATGAAAGAGACAATTTTAAAAAGCACTGGTAATGAGGTAAGATATAGACAAAGCAAACAGCTTTGAAATACTATAAACATGCAGTGGGAAAGAGGCTCAACACAAAAGGTATTTATAAGACAGTTATATAAAATAAAACTCAATTATTTACCTGTAAGAGCAATAAATTTCAAACTGAAGGGACAGTGATTTTCAAGTATCTTTTCACTATGACTCAGCATACCCATAAACCAAGAGAATCATTTAAATACTCACACTTAATAAGGGGAATGCTGTCTAATATTTTCTACAAATGTTAGCATTAAGTTAGCTTTCCAACTACGTGGGGCCATAAACTGTAGTTTGTAAATTGCTGTTCCAAGATAACAGACTAAAGAGAACTCACGTGTTCAAAAAGAAGAATTGATGGGAGTTTTCAAAAGAATTTCTTGAAATAGAAAAGGGAAAACAAGCTTTAATAAATCAACCATAGTTTAAGAACATGAGCCCATTATACATTTTTTCAAATAATACTAACCTGGCAATTAATCACCATCATATTATACATATAAAGGACATATCAAGTGCAATATATCCTACACACGAAAAGATGATTACCAGTGACAATATATATATTTAAAGATAATAGTATAATGCACATATAATTATAAATACATATACTTAATTCATAAGCCACTTATTTTTCCCATATTTTAGCAAACTATAAAATTATTAATATACTAATAAAGAGAAAAGCCAAACACACATGGTAATTCCCCAGAATTTAGACTGCAATTGAGATTCAGGTATTGCTGCACAGACTAGAAAACTTGTATTTAAATCTTATGTATTAGATTTAAGACTATACTGTGAAAGTTTATATGTATAAAAATTTTTTCTTGCTCTGACATGAAATATAGCATTAAAAACCTTTTCCCAATCATTTCAGGTATTCTTACTGGGAATTTGCTATAACCTTTACAGAATATTCAGTAAGAAAAAAATCATAATTGTATTCCTCTCAATTAGTACAATTACTGGAGATCAACAGAAATATTTTCTTACAATAAGGATTCATCTATATGACAGGAACTTCAAAAATAATATTAAGCCCTCCATTTTAATCATTATCTTCCCTCAGTACTCCAGGCCTAGGCTTCACAAGCTGAAACATTTAACTGAATCATTATCACAAATAATTACTAACTCAAAGTTTTATCACAAGATTTTATTACTTTCAAGTGTACATTACTACACCTTAGAAAATCCAATCACTATTCCAGTTACAGCCAATATCTGTGGCTTCCTAATCACACAGGTTCAACCAACAAGGGACTGAAAATATTTAGAAAAATATGTCACAATACTGAACCATGTAGAGACTTTTTTCTGCCATTATTCTCTATAAACAACATGCTATAATGTCTACTTACATAGCATTTTTATTATATTAGGTATAATCTAGAGGTAAAGAATACAAAAGATGTGCATAGGTTATATGAAAATAATATGATATTTTACATAAGGGACTTGAGCATCTTCAGATTTTGGCATGAGTTCCTGAAATCAGTTGCCCTGCGGATACTGGGGATAACTGTCTTCATTCACAAAAAATTATCATAAGTACACAATTCAATTTGCCTAATAATGTACATTTTAAAATTCTACCAAAAGGGCAATTGTTTCTGTTGTTTTTCCTATGAGTATCTGACAATAAAGAAAAAGTAAAAGCTGGGGAGATGGTACATGCCTATAATGCCAGAACTAGGGAGGCAATGTCAGGATGGCAAGCTTGAACAGCTCAGATTACATAACAAGACCCCAACTCAAAAATATATAAATTATTTCAATATCAACAGAACAGAAATGACAAAAAACAAAACTATACTTTCAATGTAAAGATTTATTTTAAGAAAATTTATCAGGTTATAGTTATTATAACCATTCTGCAATGACAACCCAATAATAATTAGGCTTTCAATGCAAATGGTTACTTATGGTAATAAACATATTTTAAAATTTAAGATGCTGACTTACACATTAAATTGTCATGCATAGAGCTACAAATAACATAATAGTAAAGTTCACTTCTTCAAAAACAACCATCAGATTCTATTATCTTACTAATAAAGTTATCATGAGTAAGATCATAATACATGGAAAGAACTCAGTGCATGTAATATTCATGTAATTATATATAATATATATTATACATACGTATGTATATTTGTAATGTTTCCCAACAGATTCCTAAACCAGGTACAAGTAAAGATTTTTTCAGAGGATTACAAAAGTTTAATCTTCTTTACCTTAATTTTGCAAGACATAATCTATCATCTCTAAAATATAGTCTAAACTTTTATCTAATAGTAGTTTAAGAAAAAGTCAAGAAGTCAACTTTTAAGAGTTAGATTGTGAGGCATATAAAATAAGTAAGTGTACCCGAGTGGTAAAACTCCAAAGAATATATAGATAGAAATATCAGAGGCTGTGTCTTACATTTCATGGTTAATAGTTGAGGGGGAAAATGACTTCACATCTTGATTCTAGAACCCAATTTGGACAAAGATATTAGCAGTCCTGCAAGATTGTTAGGCTCTTTTTGAGTCAGAAAGTGCTAAAACATCCAAATCTATTAATTATACATGATTTTTATGATGAGATGGGATAACAACAATTCATTCATTAGTCTCTTCAACAAGCTTAGCAAGAAGCACATGTTTGGGCTGAGGGTGTGGCTCAACGGGACAAACTGCTTTAGCAGTGAGATGTCTTGAGTTCAGTCCCCAGCACCAATACATAAATAAGCCCATGTTTAAGTTGATCCTCAAAATTAAAAGTGACATCTTCCCAAAATCTTTACTACAGGAGCTGATCTGCAAAATTATTGCTTAGTTCAACCAGATGCTGCTGTCAATGCCTACCTAGAATGATAAGTATAATAATTATTCTAAAGGAATACTTTTTTAAAAAAAGTTAAGCGTTCTAATGACAACATTGTCAGGACCCTATTGCCTTCTTCTAAATGCCTCTCCTCAAAGGTAACACAATCCTCACTTGTACCAGCACTATATTCATTTTGCCTGCTTCCAAACTTTATATAAGAGAAATAATACAAGAGGTACTCTTTTAACTCTTTTCACTCAATATTATTTGTGGAATTCATTGAAGATGTCTTTTGTAATAGTAGGCCATTCATTCTCATTGTTGTATAGAATTTCCTTATGTGACTACATTATTTATCCATCCAGCTATTGATGGTTATTTGGGCAGTTTTCAATTTGGGGCTGTTATGAATAAAGCTGTTATTAACAACAATGAAAAAAGTAAAGCTTTTAATTTCTTGATTTCACTGATACAGCATTTGGTTTCACACAGAAATAAACAATGTGTTCCCAAAAATGTACTACATCACATTATTATATTTTTTAAATTCTGGAGGCAACTCCACTTGAGACTGCATTCCAGATAGCAAGAACTTATACCTGTCTGTCCTTTGTTTCCAAATAAAGACTTGTTCTACCAATTCTACACTTTTCCCTTTCATCCACAATTTCATGACACCATGGGACAGGAAAAAAAAGGGAAAAACAAAGCAAAAAAATTAAATTATGGTGATCAGAATTGTATATATTAAAAACTGTCCTATACCTCAACAAAAAGACAGTTCAGTTTAAAAATTGACAAAGTAGGGGTTGAGGATATAGCTCAATGGAAGAATGTGTGCTTCACATGTACAGGCCCTAGGTTCAATCTCTAGAACCATAAAAGAAAAAGAATGAATAGACATTTTATCAAATATACACACACACACACACATACACACGGCCAGTGACCACATGAAAAAATATTCAATATTGTAAGTCATCAGGGAAACCCAAATCAAAATCTTAATATACCATTTGACACACATTTGGATGGTTAATGTTTTGTTCTGCTTTAGCCAGAAAATAGCAAGTGAAGGCAAGGAACCTTGTACATTGCCAGTGAGAATGTAAAGTAATATAGCTCTGGGAAAGCAGCTTGGTAGTTCTCCAAAAAGTGTAAAATTACCATATAACTCAGCCATCTTACTCATGAGTATATACCCAAAAGCACTTAAAACAGAGACTCAGTTACTTGTACAATATTTATCACTGTATCATTCACAATAGCGAAAAGCTAAAAATGATGAGAATTCACCAACAAATAGATAAAATGTGGTACACACATACAATGGAATATTCAGAAACAGAAATGATGCTGGATGAAATCCAAAATCATCACGCTAAGTGAAATGAGCCAGACACAAAGGGACAACTATTTCATAATTTTGTTTATAAGAAATGTCTAGAATAGGTTAAGTCAAGACACAGAAAGTAGATTAGCATTCTCAGGCTGGAGGCTGGAAGGAGGAGCAAATGGAAAAGTTTTTTTATTTATTTATTTTTTTTTTACTTTTCTTCCTTCCTTCCATCCTACCTTCCTTCTTTCCTTCTTTCCTCCCCCCGCCCCCCTTTCTTTCTTTCGAGACAGGATCTCACTCTGTAGCCCAGGCTGGCCCTGAACTCACTATGAAGCCCAGGCTGGCCTTGGGCTCACAGCATTCCTCCTGCCTCAGCCTCCGAGTGCTGGGAGCAAATGAGAAGTTAAAGCTAATGGAGTACAAAACTTCTGTTTGAGACCATGAATCATTTTTGAAGACTAGTAATAGCTGTGCACTACTGTCAGTGTAATTAATGACACCAAATTATACACTTAATAGGACAAAAATATTATATGTTGTTTTGAAAATCAGTAAATTTATTTTTTACAGCACTTTAGATTCACATAAAAACTGAACAGAAAGTACCAGGTTCCCAGAGACTCACAGTCTCTACAATACCCGCCAACCTCTAAACTTGCCCTGCTATGGATGTCATGACCCAGTGTGAAACAGTTACAAGGGTATGCACTGACACTGGATTATCACCCAAAGTCTATACAATTTACTCTTGGTGCTGTGCATTCCATAACTTTGGACAAATGTTTACAAATGTTTCAACACTCTAGTATTATACAGAATAGTTTCAAATCCCTAGAAAACTGTGTCTCACTCATCTATCTATTTCTCTTTCTGCAATCCTGGGCAATCACTCATCCATTTACTGGGTTATTCCAAAATTACTCCCTTAGATTTTCTGTAATATCTTTTAGTTAGAATCATAAAGTAAGTGGCATCTTCTTTCACTTAATAATATGCATTCATATTTTCTCCATATATTTTCATGACTAATAGCTCATTTCTTTTTTTAATTTATAAGTTTTATTTTTTCCCACAATTTTTATTAATATATAAATGTAATACATAGTATTTACAATGAATTTGGGTGTTTCGTACATCTATGTATCACATTGACTTCACAATCCTTTCCCATCTTTTACCCTCCCACCCCGTCCCTGTCCCTTCCTCCAGCTCCGGGTATCTCTTCATATGGTTCCAGAGAATGTCTGTGTTCTGGGTTTTCCAAGTCCGAAAACCATACAGTGTTCAACATATTAATCTTCTGCGCCTCAGTCATTTCACTCAAGTCACCACTCTACCCCAGCTTCCTATTCCTCTAATGGGTTCACAGTAGCCAAATCTTGGTATCTCCTTTCTGAATGCAACCAATCCCATCATTAGGATATTCACCAAAAGTTTTTTTTTCCCACATTTTCCTACAACTTTGTTGTTATTGTTAAACCTGGCCTTACCCACCATTGCACATTAGAAAATAATTAAAGCATGTAGTTCAAAAGACTAGTTAATTTGGGAGAGAAGAGAAAAAATAAATAAAATTCAGTTGCCTTAGCTGAATACTGGAAAGTGCATATTTGTACATTCACAAGGTTATCTTTACATCAATCAGTTTCCTTAGGATAAACTTTCTTTAGTGACCTAATAAGTGAATTGCTACAACAAAACAAAGTTAAAACTATATCACATTGCTACATTAAATGAACTTAAATCTATACCATATAAACATACTTAAAGCGACAGACATGAAGGCAAATCTAGTTATTTCAGAATTTACTAACTTTCGTTATCTTATTTACTCATATTTCACTGTTTACTAACCTACTTTTTTCTCAGCTCATTCTACTCTAGCTGTTGTCACTTTTTCTCTGGGGTCATTGGTGTCGCTGGTCTCCCTTTCACTTTCCAGGTTTCCTTTAAGTATTTTCTGCAGTACTGGCTCAGTGGCTGCAAATTCCTTTAAGCTGTCTCTGTCGTGGAAAGTTTTAAGTTCTCCCTTTAAATTAAAAGATAATTTTGCTGGATATAGCAATCATGGTTGGCATTTATGTATTTTTAGTGCTTGGATGATATTGCTCCACAATTTCCTTGCTTTTAGAGTTTGGGCTGAAAAATCTGCCATTATCCTGATGGGTTTATCTTTGTAGGTCACCTTCTGTTTTTCTCTTACCACTTTTAGTATTTTCTCTTTGTGTTGGGTTTCTAGAATTTTAATTATGATGTGTCGTGATGAGGCTCTCTTCTGATCAAAGTTGTTTGGTGTTCTATATGCCTGCAAAAGTTCCATGTTCATTTCTTTTCTTAGATTTGGGAATTTTTCCTCCATTATTTCAAAAAACATGTCCTTTAAGCCTTTTGTTTTGTCCTCAGTCTTCTCCTCAATTCCCATAATTCTGAGGTTATTTCTCCTTGAATCATCTATCAGCCATTGTAATGATTCACTTTCTTTCTTTAGTTTGTATTCTTCATGGCCTGTATGTTGCAGCTTAGTCACTTTATTTTCTAGGTCAGACATACTATTCTGAAGTTGTTTAAAGTGGTTGCTTATTATTACCTGCATGTTTTTCACTTCTTGAATATCTGCATTCAATTTTTCTATATCTCTGTTGTGTACTTCTCTAATTTCATCTTTTGTCTTCATTATCTTCTGGTATATTTCTTCTCTGGTCTCCTCTAGTTGCTTTTCAAGGCTTGCTTTTTGCTTATGTATGTATTGGTGTCGCTCTTCTGCTGTCTGTTTTATTTCCGCTTTAATTCCTGCTTTAATTCACTGAATTTCTGGGCCAAGAAGTTGCCACCATTTTTGCCATATTCATCTTTATTTACCCTGACTTCATCTCCTGGGGTTTCAGGTCTTTTTGTAGGAGATTTGTAACTGCGCGTCCCCATTTCTTCTTTGGTCTCCTCTAATTTCTTTTCAAGGCTTGCTTTTTGCTTAGCTAAGTGTTCTTGTAGCTCTTGCACTCTCTGTTCTATTTCCTGCTTTGCTTCCTGTTTTAATTCCAGCTTTAATTCACTGACTATCTGGGCCCATTAGTCACCATCCTTCTTGCCTCTCTCTTCTTTGGGTTCTGGAATTTTAGCACCCCTTGCACCCTCCTCTGGGGAATCAGATCTTTTTGTATAAGTTATCATGTTTCCCCATGGTTCTGCTACCTCTGACTGTCTCTGGTGCACAGGAAAGAGAGTGGCTCCTGCTGACGTCACTGCCTGCGATGGCTGTTGAGCCCCATTTCTGATCTGGGATCCCGGGGCCTTTTCTAGGGTGAGTGCACACTACGTTTGTAGTACACACACCCACCCACGGGTTGGTGCTTCTGAGGCTAGGGCCGCCTGCAGCCAACGATTCCCACTTGTCTGGATCCGCACTTACCTCGGGCTGAGGTTCTGGCCTCCGGACCTTGTTTGTGATCTGTGGGTGCCGGCAGCTCAGGGCCGCACTGAGTGGGCTGCTTCTGACCTGCCCACAGCCTCCTCTCCTGTTGTTGCGCGCTCCGTCCTCTCCCAGCTCCATTCAGTCAGATGTTGAGGTCCCCGTGAGCTTTCCTCTGGAGCCATTTGCAGCTGGCTGTGGCAGCTTTCTGGACTGCGGGGAATTTTTTTTTTTTTTTTTACTCTGATTTCGATGATCCTTCAGAGTTTCTGGCCTCCCGCTGATCGCCTTTCAGTTTTGGAGGATGCCCCTCTCTTTTCTAGCTACACCAAACATGCTTTTTCTAACTATCTTCTTGACTATTTAAGTGAGTTGATGAGGAGATATTGTGCAGTGCTGTTACTCAGCCACCATCTTGACCAGAAGACCTAGCTCATTTCTTATAATACTTTCTTTGGGTACATTTATACATTCACCAGCTAAAAAACATCTTGGTTGCTGTCATGTTTTAGCAATTAAAAATGAAGCTACTCTAAATATCCAGGGGCAAATTTTTATGTAGTTGTTAAGTTGTGTGGGTAAATATTAAAGAGTACAACTGTTGCATCATGTAATAAGAATATGTTTAGTTTTGTAAGAAACTGCCAAACTGTCTTCTGAAGTAACTATAGCATTTTTCATTTCCACCAGCAAAGAATGAGAGTTTCCATCACTCCATATCCTACTAGCATCTGGTGGTGTCACTGCTCTGAATTTTCGCTAGTGTAATGAGTTGTGGTCACATCTCATTGTTCAATTTCTAAGTTTCTAATGACAGTTGATATTAAACATCTTTCCACATGCTTACCTGTCATCTGCATATCTTTTTTACTAAAATGTCTGCTCAGATCTTTTACCCTACTTTAACTCAGTCATTCATTTTCTTGTTGTTGAGTTTTAAGAATGCTTTGTAAATTCTAAATACCAGTCTTAACAGATGTCTTTTGAAAATATTTTCTCTCAGTCTCTGGTTCGTCATCTGATTCCCTCAACAATGTCTTCTGTAGATCAGAAGCGTCTAACTTTAGTGAAAACTAGTTTTGCTAATTTTTTCTTTCACAAACTGTGCCTTTTGTGTTATACCTAAAAAGTCATCACCACATCCAAGGTTATCTAGATTTTTCTTTGTTTTACAGGGATTTTGATAGTTTCACACTTTACATTTAGGTCAGTGATCCTTTTTTAGCAACATTTTTCTTTTTGAAGAATACAAGTTCTACATTTTGGAGGTTTTTTAAAAAATTTTTTTTTTGCAAGTGGCTGTTTAGTTATCCAAACATTTTTCATTCAGATGACTATCTTCATGCCACAGTATTGCCTTTGCACCTTTGTCAAAGATCAGTTGATTATATATATGTGGGTCTATTTCTGGACTATTCTTTTACCAATACCACAATTAACTTTCTAAAGCCTCAGGTTCTTTCTTATTAAATAATGATATCCTTCCAAGACTGACAAAAATGTATATGAAACCAATTTTCAAGTGCTAGTTAGATCTACCTATAATAATTCACAAACTGGAGGAATATCACAGCAGTTAAAAGTGTTTGCCTCTTAGCACAAAGCCTGAGTTCCATTCCCTAGCACCATTTAAGCTGGGCATGATGGCACACACCTGTCGTATCAGCCACTCAGGAGTCTGAGGCAAAAGAAGTGCTGTGAGTTGAGGCTAGGCTGGGCTACACAGTGAGTTCAGGACCCGCCTGAATTACATAGTAAGACTGTGTCACAAACAAAAACAAACCAACAACAAACAACAACCAAACAAAAAAACCCCACTCCTACAATAGTTCACATCAGACAAAATGAGAGAACTTGAGTTTCAAGGTTCTTAGAGAACTTGAAACACAGACTCTTATATTTCAAGGGCAAAGTAATTAAGAGAAATCGGTAAGAATGGCCTCAGATTTCTTAGTTGATTATGGTACTACTCATTAAAAATAGAGAAGCAAAAAAGATATGACACAGAAAGTTTTGAGGCAGGGCCTGGCTAAGCTGTTAAACTGCTCAGGCTGAACTCCAAATTGCAATCCTCCTGCTTCAGCCTCCCATAGGCCTGGGGTTATAGGTATGTATCACAATGCCTGGCTTCAAGAAAACATTTTAATGTTTAAGATGCCTAAAAGGGAACAAAATAGAGGAATAAAGATTCACAGTAGTTGTGGAGAACAGAGTAAGTTGCTGTAAAATGTGTGAAAGGACTTTTAATCAGTAAGAAACTCACTTGAGATTTTAACTTACACCAAACAGGGCTGAGGATGGAGCTTAATGGCAGAGTGCTTGCCTAGCACTCTAGATTTGATCTTCAGCATATGTAAGAAACAATATAGCTACATACGTTTATATGATTTTTCTCCAACACAGGTGACACAGGCCATCAAAAGACTCAATTTTAGGAGCTTTTAGAGCTTCTTTACCACCACGAAATGGTTTGTTTTCTTTTTCTTTTTGAGACAGCATCTCATTGTGTAGTCCAGGTTTGTCCTGAACTCACTATGGAGCCCAGGCTGGTCTCAGAACTCACAGCAATTCTCCTGCTTCAGGCATCTGAGTGTTGGGATTACAACCATGCACCATCATGGCTGGCTTATGTGGCACTAGGAAACTGAACTCGGCCTTATGCTTGTTAGGCAAGCATTCTAATTGTTATGCTATTCCTCCAGCCCCTGGAATAAGTATTATAAGCACCTGATTTAACTAAATAGGTCGGTTTCAGTTTTGAAAATTCTAATATCTGTTGCTGAACCAGACTGTTAACATGAGTACATACCACAGCATGACTAGAAAAGAATGAAATAAAGGAGAGGAAGGAAAAATTATTTCAACAGATTATCATTAGTCAATCTGATAAATAACTTAAAATATAATTTTAAAAATCACTTACCCGTTTTGAAAAGAACAGCTTTGTGTTTCTGAATCATCACTATCACTGATGATAATAGTTTCTCTATCTGTACTGCTGACATGTCCATTAGCAAAACCATTTTGATGTAACGGAGGGAGGACTTCCAAAATCCTACACTGTAACCTGAAATGAGTAACATATTTAAAAATGAAATTCATTTGATATTTTACAAGGGAACATTTCAGGACAGTCTTTTAAACAAGTGAAGTTATTAATCTATCATGTAGACTGTAAAACTGTCTGAGTTTTAACAAGGCCTGGGGGAAGCAAATCTAATAGTGTGAAAACCCAATCCTAATACTAGAAACTTTTGGAGAAACCACTGCCCACTTAAAAGAAATTAAAAAAGAAAATTTCTAATATTCCACTTCAGATTAGATATAATCTAAAACAATGTCATAGTATTTTAAAGTTCAATTTATAAAGATTCTTTAATATTACTACTATTCTTTATAATTTCCTTCTTTCTGCTAGCCATAGATTTATTCTTTTTCTACTTAAGTTATAAATGTAGGTTGCTGACTTGAGATCTTTCTTATTTTTTAATGAAAACATTTATAACATATAAAGCCTTGCTCCTGCTATTCTAAGATGCTGGGGTTTTGTATTGTTTCCTTTTGTCCCTAAATATTTTCCATTTCTCTTGTGATTTTCCTTTGAAGCTACCAGATGTTTAAGTATAATTTAATTTCTACAAATGTGTAAATTTTCTAGTTATCTTACAGTGGCCAGAGAAAATCCTCTTATAGTATTGTAGCCATTAATTTTAGGTGTCATACGCAAGCTCAATGTAACTACTAGGTATCACACATCGAATAATTCATATACATATGAATGGCTCAGGCTCAGGAGACCAGGTGGAGAGATCTACCATCAATGTCGACAAGTAAAATTTAATCTGCTTTGGGTTTAGATAGAAAAAGCAGAGAAAAAGCAAATTCACAAGATACCTTTCTCTTTCTCTTGGAGAATTCCAACCTGTGGTCTGCAGGACTTGCAGCACTCCCTCATCTTCCCTCTTTCCCTTCTCTGAGTTCTTGGGCCTGAAGCATCCAACCGAGAGCTGCACCATCAGCTTCCTTGGTTCTCAGGCCTGTAGACTTGGACTGAATCGTACTACCAACCAATCCAATCCAACAGTCTTATCTTACTTTTATCTTCTGTAAACCACTATTACCTTTTTCTCTTTACCTTTTCTCAATACTAGAAATTGAATCCAGAATTTCCACACAGAACTATATCTGTGGGCCCTTTTTTTTTTTTTTAAATCTTTTTCTGAGACAAGGTCTCCCCAAGGTGCTTAGTTACTAACTTGTGGGCTTTCTGCTTCAGCTTCCAAAGTGTTGGAATTGCAGGTGTGGACTGCCATGTCTTGTTCTCTCTCTTTTTTTTTCTAAAAATTTTTACTTCTATTTGTATACTCCTAAACCTTTCTTATTTATCTACTTATCTGACCTTTACTCTCTCACTACCTGGTTCTTGTTCTTCTCCTGTTTAATGTAATATTTCTCCCAAAGTAATATTGCATGTTGCTCAACAGGTATATACTTTTCTCTGGAGATTGTACCTTAGCTCCATATAACTAATTCCTAATTTGTGGTAGTATGATCATTTAAAAAATCAATAAACATAGTGGTATGTAACTCTAATCTCGGCTACTTAGGGGCTGAGGCAGGAAGATCTGAGTTCAAGTGTAGTTCAAGTGGCACCTAAGTGAGACACTGTCTCAAAATAAAAATTAAGTGGGTTGGGGTTGTTGTTCAGTGCAAAGTAGATGCATGAATGCCAGAAAAGTAGAGAAAAGGATACAAGGGGCAATGGGTTGAGACTGTTTATTGGTAGAGGTTTTTTTGTGGATCATTGAAAATGTAAAATTAGACTACACTGATGGCTGTACAACTATGAATATACTAAAAGCTACAGAATTATACATTTTTAAATGAGTGGATTTTATGGTCTGCAAAATATGTCTCAATGGTTATCACTTTGAAAAGGTGGTACGAGGGCTGGAAGAATAGCACAGTGGTTAGAGTGTTTGCCAAGGAAGCATGAGCAGAGTTTGGTTCCCTAGCACCATGTAAACCAGGCATGGACACAAACACCTGCAGTCCCAACAGTCAGGAGGCTGAGGCAGGGAGAGTGCTGTGAATTTGAGGCCAGCCTGGTCTACACAGTGAGTTCAGGACCAGCCTGAATAATAGAGCAACACCCTGTCTCAAAAAAGGGGGACATAATGGCATAAACCTATAACTCAAGCATTCTAGAAGTCTGAAGCAGGAAGATCACAAGTTCAAGCCCAATCTAGACAACTTCTTGACTTAGCAGGGCCTTGTCTCAAAATTTAAAACAGGGCTGAGAATGTAGCTCAGCATGAAGCCCATAGGTTCAATCCCCAATACTGCATTAAAAAAAAAAAAAGACACACACACAAATAAAAGCAAGATATAGTAGAAAGTAAATTTTAAAAAAGAACATTCTGGAATTACAGAGGCAAGGCAATCTCAGGGGATGTTTTATTAATCAAGAAAATCCTAAGCATATAAATATCAATCAGTGGGCTAAATCCCTACTCTCTGAGGGAAAAAAGTGGTCCAAGATAGACACTTGTACCTTTCATTTGGTCACTTCATACCATAAACAAGTTTTGACAAATCATGGCCATCCAAAAGACTGCCTGTCCACTTGCCAACCCCATTCTCATATGCATTTCATTCTTTCCATTCCCTACTCTCACCCCGTGGCTATTAGTAAGCTGTCATGTTTCTATAAAACACAAATCAGATTTTGAGCATATTTTTGTTGAGCTAGTCAATCTTTTCCAAGATTTTAGAGCCTGAAATCTAGAAAACAAAAATCAGTACCTCTCCCATAATGGGATCTATAAGATATAAAAATCCGGTGTCATTGGCAGCCATGTTTCCTATCCCAAAGAGGAGGCCACCAGTGTGTAGGAAGAGAAGAAAAAGTCTATTAAGCAGAAGAAAGGAGAGATGGCAGCTACTATACTGGAGACAATCAGTTCTGTCACTCTTGTTTTTCCTTGGACTTAGTTTAACTCTCTCATCTTTTAAGTAAATAAACTAGTACTTCCCCTTTCTGTTGATTTCTTGAGAACCTTAAAATCCCAGAAAAACAAACAGTATTATTTAGAACTAATTCATTTTGGGAGGTGCGTAGATTTTTTAATAGAATAATAGTACTTATTTTCACTAGTATATATTTTAGTATATACTTGTCTTTGGAATATTTTTAGCCCCTTATCATATCTGATATTACTGTTAGGCCCACAGAAAATCAGGAGCATATGCTTCCTGCAAAAAGCTTTGTATCATACCCCGGTAAGAAAGAAGACAAATAAACTCTGCAGCTTCTGAGGCTTAAGACTCACCAAAATGTAGACTATGTAGGTGAACCCCAAACCCTCAAAGTACCTAATCCTTCTCCACTCACTTGCTCTCATGTCAAGACTTACAGATTCAATGGAAAGCATCATGATTTTGGTCCTTTTACATCTATTCTTTGAAAATAATTTTTTAAAAAAAGACTTAAATTACTAAAATCAGAAGTGATGACATTAAAACTGGTATAGATACTATTTTTACAGAAATAAAAAAATAAGGTGAGCTAGACAAACAGAATCATACAAATTACCAAAAATGACTAAAAAAGAAACAGATTATCTGGTTATACCTCTTGGAAGTAAAGAGACTGAATCAGTAACCAAAACCTCTCAAAAAAGAAAAGCCCAGAAACAAAAGGTTTCACTGGTAAATTTCAACAAACAGAAGAATTAACACAATCTCTCAAAGCCTTCCCCCCAAAATTAAAGAGCAGGGGCTGGAGGAAAGGCTCAGCAGTTAAAGCACTTGCTTATTAAGCGCTAAATACCTGAGTTTGATTCCCCAGCACCACCTAAATCGGGTGTGGTGGTGCATGCCTGTAATCCCAGCACTCAGGAGGCTGAGGCAGGTGGACTGCCACTGTGATTCCAAGGCCAGCCTGGGCTCCATAGTGAGTTCAGGACCAGACAAGACCCTGTCTCAAAAATAAAGGAAAGGGAGTGAACCAGCAGGGGATACTTTCTAACTCACTTGACAAGGCCAGCATTACCATTACCTAACCAAAGAAACATGGCAGAATATATGAAGAATACTTATAACTCAAAGAAATGCAAATTGCTTACTTCAAAAATGAAAAGATTTGAGGAGACATTTCTCCAAAGAAGCTACAGATGGTAATATTATGAAGAATTCTGTGTATCATAAGGAAAATGCAAAATCAAAACTACAGAAATACAATTTTACATTCAACATGTTGACTATTATTTAAAAAGTAAACTGAAAAACACAAATGAACAAGTGTTGGTGAGAACAAAGAGAAAGTGGAATCCCAATGCATTGCTGAAGACTATACTTTCAGGGATCATTACTATATTTTATTACTATTACATTGCTGGTGTGAATAAAGTGTTGCAGTTTCTGTGGAAAAGTTTTTTCTGATTCTTCAAAAAGTGAAATATAGAATTAACATACAACCCTCCAACAATTCTAGTTCTACCCAAATGAAAACAAGAACTTAAAACAGATATTTGTGGATTGAGGATGTAGCTCAGCGGCAGAGCATTTTCCTGGCACACTCAAAGCCCTAGGATCAATTCTCAGTACCAAAACTGAAAAAAAGACTCCCCCCCCCCAAAATCGGTTCTTTTATACCAATATTCATAGCAGTATTATTCATGATAGTCAAAGCATGGAATCAACCTAGATGTCCACCAGCAGAAGAACAGATGAACAACACGGGGCATACAAACAACAAACGAAGCATTCAGATATTAAATGTAATGATTCTGATAATGGTACAACATAAATCAACACTAAAAACATTATGTTCAGTAAAATAAGCTACTAAAAAAACAAACAATTCCACTTACATGATGTATTTAGAAGAGGCAAACTCATATAAACTTAGAAAATAGAATAAAGGTTATCAGTAGCTGGGGGAAGGGAAGAATGGAGACTTTATTGCTTAATGGGTACAGAGTTTCTGTTTGGGATGATGAAAAAGTTCTAGAAATAGTCCTGATGGTTACACAACACTAACCATACTGTGAATGCCACTGAATTGTACATGTAAAGATGATTCAAGTAGTAAAAGTTTTTGCTTATTTCACCACAATTAAAAAGGAAGAAATCTTTTTGTTCTGACAGTAAAGCTTAAGAAGATCAATTATCAAGCCCATACCGGCAGTAAAGGTAAATGTTGTCTTAAAACCTGCAGGCTAACTTTCACCACTGTCTGGTAGAAATGAACTGGTATTTCTAAACAGCAAAAACTACAGGAAGTTATATCAAAACCTGTTGGGTAATTATCTAGTCTACTGATAAAAACACCTTTGTGCTTACTTAGGCGACATGAACTATACAATACATATTAAAGGAATCAAACTGGATCCCCCTTTGAAGGATCTAGATATTACATCTAGGGACCGTATTATCCAAGCTCCCACAAGGCACTGAGGGAAAGTTTTCAGGAACCTATAACCAACAATAGTTTTTTTTCTGGGACAGGACAGGTAAGTGCCTTTACGTGGCAATAGTGGTGACAGTAATGAGGGAAGACCTATCTTGAGCCCAGCTTATGTAGTGCTCGTATGACAGCTCATCAGAGGAGGGAACAACCTGATCACAGTAGGGTTCAAAGAATAATAACTGAAGAACTAATTTATTTCAAACCAATGGAAAGAAATATTTACCTGACAGAGGAATTAGAGAGAAGGAAATCAGTGCAGCACTGAGACATTGCCTAGAACATAGTACATATTTAACATATAAATTATAGTAGTTATTATCAACACTGTTATTAAGAGTGTACCACACCCAAACCACAGGTAGCATTCTTTGCCAAGGTAATCATGGCTAGGACTCTCAGTGGGACTCGGCTTGGTTACTCAAGATGCCAACTCAACATCTACCAGTAGATTCCTAAAGAAACTTAGTTATGTGTCCTTCAGATCTACTGGAAATTGCTTCTTGGATTTAAGGAGTCCAAAAAAGAAAAAGAGAATCATGAGTTAAGGTTCTGCTAGGGGCTTTTCAAGAGTACAGAAATTTTCTGGCCTGGAGGAATAGCACAGCAGTTAAGAGCTTTTGCCTAGCAAGCACGAGGCCCTGAGCTTGATTTCTCAGTACCACATAAACTGGGCATGGTGGCACATGCCTATAATCTTAGCACTTAGGAAGTAGGAGACCCGCTGTGAGTTTGAGCTTAGCTCGGCTACACAGTGAACTCGGGACCCCCCTGGATTACAGAGCAATACCCTGTCTCAAAAAAATATATATATAAAGATTGAAGAATAAAATGTTAAATATGAAAAGTCACCATATATTTGCTAGCAAGTAAAGTTTTGTTTTAATAGTTAGAAGTTATTTTCAAACATTTACACAGACCTCATTCACATGCAGAAGAATGAAAGTAAACCAACACTTTTTACCATACACCAAAATCAAATCAAAGACCTAGATATTAAAATAAAAACACAGAACTTGTTGGAAGAAAAAACAGGCAAAACCCTTGAAGACATAGGCAAGGACTTTCTCTTTATTGAGAACTGAAAGCACATAAGATAACACTAAGAATCAACAAATTGTATTATATCAAATTAAAAAGCTTCTGGGGCTAGAGGAATAGCACAAATGTTAGGCTGCATGCCTAGCAGGTGCAAGGCATTAGGTTTCATTCCCCAGCATCACATAAACAGGGCATGGTGGGTGGTGCACACTTGTAATCCCAGTACTTGGGAAGCTAAGGCAGTACTGCAATGAGTTCAAGCCTAGCCTGGGCTACAAAGTGACTCAGGACCAGCCTGGACTGTAGAGCACACCCTGTCTCCAAAATAAATAAATAAATAAAATTAATAGAATAAATAAAAACAAAAAGCTTCTGCATAGCAAAGGAACAACCAATAGAGTGAAGAGGGAATCCAAGGAATGGGAAAAAAAATCTTTGCCAGCTATTTCTCAAACAGAGGACTAATATCAGGAAGATACAAAGAACTGAAAAAAGACCCTCCAAAATAAAGGACCCAATCAAAAAATGGGAATCTGAAATTAAACGCTTCTCAGAAGAAGTCTGAATGGCCAAAAAAAAAAAAAAACCATGAAAAAAACGTTAATTTTTACCACTAGCGATACGCAAATCAGAACACAGAAGTTCCATCTAACTCTAGTAAGAATGGCTAGTATTAACTCAAAAAACAAGTGCTGTCAAGGTTGTGGGGGGGAAAAGGAACCCTCCTACATTGCTGGTGGGACTGTAAACTGGTACAACCACTTATGGACAGAGCAATATGGAGATTCCTCAAAAAAAAAAAAATGAAAGATATCCCATTTGAGCCAGCTATACCTCTTCTGGGTATCTTCTCATAAGAGTTAAAGTCATCATACAAGAGTGATTCACACATACCCATGTTTAAAGCAGCACAATTTATAATAGCCAAATCTTGGAAGAAGCCAATATATCCATCAATTGATGCATGGATAAACAAGATGTGGTGTATATATACACAATTAAGTACTACTCTGTTGCAATGAAAGAACAATTCAAGTCATTTACAGGAAAGTGGATGTATGTTGAGACTATCATGCTTTATGCAATGAACCAGACACAGAAGATTAAATATCACATGGTTTCTCTTCTAAGTAAACCAAATCATAAGAAAGTAAGAGAGATGGAATAAGAAGATAGACTTTGTGGAGCAGGAAAGGGAAAGTGGGGGGTGGGAGAGCTGAGGAGGGGAAGGGGAAAGAGATGTGATAACGTAACTTTTTAAAAAATAAAAACAAAAAACAGAAACAGGCCTCACTGTGAAGGACAAGTAAGAAAAGTCTTAGAATTTCTGTATATTGTGCTATCCTGAAGAATAAAAATGATAGTTACAATACAGTTGCAATGAACACACACACAAAAAAAAGCCTGAGCTTCTGATAACTGTGGACTTGTTATACCAGCCCTACACTATATACTTCTGGGTTTACTTTACACAAGAGAAATTCTATTTTGTTTATATTATCAAGATTTTTCATTTACTATATTCAAGTAAAATCCCAAGTAATAACTAATCTACTACTAGATGTACCAGGTACTATTATTAAATATTGTTTTATAACATTTTATGTTAAATTTATTTTAAAATTTAGAGAGCTGTATTTCTCAATACATCCGATAGAAGCAAAGATTTTCAGATTTCAAAATTATTATTGACAATATAAATTTCATACCTAGGTCAGAAAATTAAAAACCCGAAAAAATAAATTTAACCACCTTTAATTTTTTAAAAAGACAATTTCAAAAATGTTGTTATGTATAAATACCAGTTCCCCAAGTTTAATATAGTTATTATGTATTATAAATGTATACTCATAAAAGAATTTGGGAGAGGAAAAAAGACAGTTCCAGCCGGGTGTGATGCCACACACCTATAACTCTAGCACTCTACAAGGCTAAAGCAGAAGGATCACAAGTTTGAGCTCAGCTTGGAGAAATTAGCAACTCAGGGAGATCTTGTCAAAAAAAAAAAAAAGAAAAGAAAAAAAACCCAGCATAGTGCGGTGACTACCTACTTCGCACACTTGGAAATTATAAAATACCCAAGTAAGGAGAAAAGCAAAGAGTTAAGAGTCAATAAATGCATATAAGTATCAGAATAATCCTAATTGCTGTTCTTTACTATTACTTTCACACAGATTTATTCTTCCCAACCAGAAGACAGGGGGTACTCCCAGTTCCTGTGCTTGAAAATTTCTCCATCACTTCTTACCTTGGGCAAGTTTTAATTAATTAAATGTATGGGTTCAATAATAAAATGGGGGTGGCTGGAGGAACAGCACTGCAGTTAGAGCACTTGCTAGTAAATGCAAGGCTCTGAGATTGATGCCCCAGTACCACATAAACTGGGTATGATGGCATATACTTGTAATCCCGCAATCAGGAGGCTGAGGCAGGAGGATTGGTGTGACTTGGAGCCCAAACTGGACTACAGAGCAAGACCCTGACTAACAAATAAAAACAAACAAAGCAAAACAAACAAACAAAAATACTACATATGCACAGATCACAGTAGGTTTTCTGCTCTGGTGAGAATCTAATGCCTTTGCTAATCTGACAGGAGGCAGAGCTCAGACTGTAATGCAAGGAATGAAGAGTGGCTGTAAATAGAGATGAAGCTTTGCTCACTTGCCTGTCCCTCACCTGCTGTGAGGCCCGATTCCTAACAGGCCACCAATAGATAATCTCCATGACCTGGGTCTGGGGATCCCTACTACAACCCTTGTTAAACACTTTCTCTTCTACTACTATGGCCTATTTATGAAATTCTACTCACCACCTGTATGGCCACTGAACTTACAAAGATTTATATATTTTTAAATAGTTCAAAATAAAACATTTTATAACATAAAATAATATAAAATTGTTTATCAATACAATTTTAGTGGAATATAGCCATGCTCATTCATGTATATGTTGTCTCAAACGATATGGATCATGAAACCTGATAAGGACAGAGTAGAAATCATACAGAAAAGCAGATATCTAGCCACAAGAGGTCTTGTTTTGAAACTCTATTTCAGAGAATACACCCATGAACCAATTCTTATATACAAGGAGATAAGGATTTCTGGTCAAGATGACAGCTGAGTAACAGAGCTGCACAATGTCTCCTCCTGGAACCACTTAAAAAGTTGAAGAGATGCTTATAAAAATTTCTGACAATACGTTCCCCACAGCTCATTTCTATAATGCTTAATAATACTTTGACTCATTCAGATTTTCTTATACTCTATCTTTAGGCTGAAAGGTGACTCAGTATAATGAGTCCAAAATGTTTGTTTGTTTCATGATTTCCACCTCACTTTTCCAGATTTAATTCTCCAATCTCAGGGTAAAAGAGAGAAAGAACATTGTGAATGACAAGTGTGTGAGTTCTAGCTGCCATCCTTCCAAATCTTCATTAAACAATGACTATCAGGCTTGTTAAAATGAAAATTATGAAGTTATTTGAAACTGAGAGATGTCTTAAAATTTGCTGTGTCATGTTCTAGAAGACCACTCACTGTCTTTAAAAAAAACAACAAATGTAAAACTAAATCTTTCCAAAATACTGAAATTATTAATTTATTCCTAAATGAATCTGTTCCATGGTAGATATTCAGAGGAATGGATGTTAGCTCTAAACATTCTCCTTTGATTTGTACTAAATTTTCATAGTGTTTGGCAGCTATTCTTTTTCAGTCTATTTTATAGGAAATTTAACTCTTTCCTAGATGTACAATAATTTCTTCCTTTTAAAATATTTTTTGAGACAGGGTCTCATGCTATAGTCCAGGCTGGTTCTGAACTCCCTATATAGCCAAGGCTGGCCTTGAACTTGCAGCAATCCCCTGCCTCAGCCTCCCGAGAGCTCGGATTACAGGCATGCAACACAACGCCCAGCTTATGTGGTACTGGGCAATCAAACTCAAGTACTTAACACAACACTGAACTATTTCTCCAGCCCTCTTACTTTTTTTTTTCCAAAGAGAAGCTATAGGAGGTTGTCTTAGTTGCTTACTTGTTGTTGTGATAGAATACCCAACATTCACAATTTAAGGGAGCAAAGAGTTAATTTAGCTCACAGTTTTAGAAGATCTCACACAGTCCTCTTAAGGCAGCCAGCAAGGAAGGAAGCACATGGCAGAGGCCAGAGAACTGCTTACCACATTGCAGACAGAAACCAAGTTAGTGAGCAGAAAAATGCTGCCTGGGGACTCAGGCAAGGCCAGAGTCTTCCCAAGAACAAGCTCTAGTAATATTTCTTCTTCCTTTCTTTACCTAGTTCAAACTGCCAGTTGGGCCCCCAACACTAAGGGTGAGTGCCCCTTTCTCACTTCCTGACCCACAAGTCAACAACACACACCTGAAAGCTCTGCCCTGGGCACCCCCTTTTGTGAATCTCAAGTTGACACAGTCCCTCCAGGGCAAGCCCTATCTCCCAACAACACACAGTTCCACAGTTATCTCACTACATCCAAAAACATGAGGGTTTGGGGGACTCTTCAGATTCACAACATAGCAGAGGTATATATGGATTTCGGGGACAGGACTTAAATAATTATGTACAACCCTTTCAGACTTGTGATATAAAAAATTGATTCTCAGTTATAGCAGTAGAGGCAGCTGTTGCAGCCCTTATATCACAGAAGAGAGGGAGGAAGGGAAAGGAAGGAGGAAGGAGAGAGGAAGAAAAAGGAAGAAGGGAGGAAGATTCAATCAAATTGTTTTCACTTTCTCCTGTCTTGGCCAAGTAATCAGCTGTCTTCTTTACTAATCTGCCGCAGCAATGACAAAGAATTTTTAAAGAACTTCTTAAGGCCTACAGGGTTATAACTTGGTGCTAGAGCCTTGCCTAGCATGTGCTAGACCCTAAGCCTGACAGTCAACACCCCAAAACAAACTTTAACAACCCAGAAAACTTAACTAATAGCTTACTTAAAAGCAAATAGTCTCAAGTGAAAAGAAGGAAGCAACTAGTCTATACAGTTCAAAGTAAATAAAACAATAAGGACAGAACAAATAGATCCAAATACATACTTAAATCTTAATACTTAAACTAATTCAAAGTAAGAATGGTCCATATCCCATTTCTCTGTAATTCTGAATGCTCACTCATGAAGATCTAAGAAAAAGTAAGTGTTGTTAAAAAAGACTTGCCAAAAAGTTACACATATCATGAAGCAGGCGATGGAAGCACAATTCCACTCAAAAAGTTAAGCAAATTTATATGTTAAGGTTATCTTTACTTGAAATTTAATTCAGAAAAAGAAATTTTATTCAAAATCAGCCTGAGGGCTGAAAAAATAGCTCAGTGGTTAAAGTGCTTGCCTACCACTAGGCAAGCGCTAAGTACCTGAGTTCAGTTCCCTAGCACCACATAAACTGGGCATGGTGGCACATGCCTGTAATCCTAGCACTCACGAGGCTGAGGCAGGAGGATTGCTGTGAATTCAAGGCGAGCCTGCGCTACACAGTGAATTCAGAACTACAGAGACAGACCCTGTCTTGAAAGAAAGAAAGAAAAAGATACAAAGAAAGAAAGAAAGAAAGGAAAAGAAAGAGAGAAAGAGAGAAAAGAAAAAAGAAAGAGGAGAAAGAAAGACATTTAAGAGAAAAGGGTAAATGGATGAGGAAGGGTATACATGGAAACTTAGGATTTAAAGTTAAGAAATCACAAGTCATTTTTGATGATCAACTGTAATGAAAAATATAATTTTTAACAGAAGACCTAATAATAAAAGAAAAACATTAAATTCCTCATGTCTAAGTCAACCTCAAAATCTTTTCATTTTCTCCCAAAATGTTACTATGTTCTACTCATATAGATTCCAAATGTGTACTCTACAAACACACACATGTTCCTCTTAATCTCAAAATAACCTGACAGGATGTCACTGTCCAACAAGGCCACGATAATTCCAAAGCCATTTATAACATTATGTTTATACTATTTTTATCTTTAGCACACATTTTAAGAAAAAAGAAAAACAGGAATACATCTATAGCAATATAAGAAAGAACTTAAAGTGACAGTACTTTAACTTATATATCTATATCTTACAAACATATTGATGATAAATAAACTGAAAGAAAAACAGAAGGGGATTTAAGCAAACTGTATACACACACACACACACACACACACACACAGAGATGTCAAATTTGTGAAACGTCAAAATAATAAAATACTCAGAGTTAACTGTATTCACGAACCCAGGCCTACCTGAATGCCAAAGAACCTGTGTGCTCCTGCATTACTTCATTCATAAGCTTATTTTAATATCTGGCAACCATACACATTCATCTCCCTCATAGATGAACTCCTTAAGAGCATCTTAACCGTTCTCATGTTCACAACACCCAGCTCAGGATTTAGTCTATAAGAGATGCCCATAAGTAATTAAATAAACCATGTCTGTGAGCCACAAAAATAAGAGCAATCAGAAAATGTCAGCCTGAGATGACAGCAAAGATGGCTGGACTCTGGTAGTGCTCTTACCTGGCAGTAACGGCATAAAGTTGAGCTCATTCATGATTTCTCCTTAGCTACATACTCTTCTGCTCAATCTATCATCCAAGACATCAAGAAATCCCTCTAGCTTTTCCTTCAAAGTACTCTAACTCCATAAAGTTCTTACATGTGCACCGTTGCCATCTAACCCAAAGGCCTTACTTATCTGCTCTAGAAAGACCCACTGTAACAGACTCCTAATGGGTTCCACTGTTTCCGTGCTTGGGTGATGTACTTCCAACCATTTCGCCACATAGAAGCTGGAGCAACATTTTAAAATTATCTCCATCTCAGGGTCTTTCCCTCTGTCTAAGGCCATGATTAATTCCTTTTCTCTCCTCTGGTATCAGAACCAAATATCACTTCCTCAAATCAGCATTCTTTGAACATCCTAGTTCAAGTGCCAACTAGTTCAACCATCACTCTCTAATATATCTATCACTGCCATTAAAGCACTTTAATTAAAAAATTGTCTATACTTATCTCCCTCACTACCCACTATTCACTCAATAAATAACTATAAGGTGTGATGGGAAAATATGGTGAATTTTTTGTGGTTTGTTTTTACAGTGAAAGGCACACCGCCATTAGTCCCCCTCAGAACACTCTCCTTTGTTTCAAATATACTCATCCCATCATTCCTGGCATATCTGGAAGCAGTTCTGAAAAGTTCTCTTTAAAAGCTGCACTACTGTGGCTGCCTCAATATCCTGAAACGATTCACAGTGTTTCTTTCTTCACAGTCATTTTGACTTTGGGGAAATGCTAGAGGTTGTAGAGCGCCAGCTTCCGAGGATAAAGTGGATGAGGACAGACTCATTTTTACAAGACTGCCCTTCCACTGCATGGCAAGCAGCAGCAACATTTACCATAGTTTTGACCATACCTCATAAAAACACTCACAAAAGAGGACTTAAGAACTGCTTTGGAAAGTGGCAAGCACAATGAAGTGGGTTCAAAGGGAGGAGGAGTATACTGAGGGGAATTAAAGCCAATGTATCTTTTACTGTAATAACATTTTAAACATTCAATATATATCTCAATTACACCTCCTGCTGTGCATCTCCCCCCCCCCCCCCTTTTGACACAGGGTCTCACTTTGCAGTCTAGGCTGGTCCTGAACTCACTATGGAACCCAGGCTGGACTTGAACTCATAGTAAATCTCCTGCCTCAGCCTCCCAAGTGCTGGGATGACAGGAGTACACCACCACACCCAGCTTTATGTGGTGTTGGGTAATCAAACTCCGACCCTTGAGCTTGCTAGGCAAGTGCTTTAACCACTGAGCTGTTCCTCCAGCCTCCATTATGTGCCTTTCTAAGTGTGGGTTACAGTGATCAACAAAAATTTATGAGCTAACATAGTTACATTCTGGTGAAGACTGCTAGTAAGAAAAATACCTGTTAGTGTTAAAGAGAAAAAAATGGAAGGGAAAGATAAATGTTGGGGACAAAGATGAACTGTATTCTTAAAAATGGTAAAGATGGTTAATTTTAGGCTTGGCACAGTGGTGCATGCCTATTATCTCAGCCACGCTAGGCTTTGAGGTAGGAGGACAAAAAATTGAAAGTCAGCCAGTCAATTTACTATAGACACACACCATCATAGTCAGCTCATCTCTAATTTTTAAATAAAAAAACAAGTAGTCAAGCACTGAATTCATGTTCTTAAATTCTTACAAGGACTTCTCAGATTAATGCTTTAATTGTAAATGCATAATAAAAACAGCTTAAATATTTTTAAAGGACACACTCAGAATGTTATATTAAAGAGCAAATGAGAAAAACAGTTTTTTGTTTGTTTTTTAAAGACAGAGTCCTACTGCTGTACAGTCCAGGCTGGTCCTAAACTCACTGTGTAGTACAGGTTGGCCTCAGCATCCTGAGTGCTGAGATTATATATAGGTGTGCACCTCCACACCCAGTTCATGTGTTACTGGAGAATACAATTCAGGGCCTTGCATAAATACATTAGGATAAATGTCAGTAACCAGCCAATCATAATTTTCTTTCTTTCTTTTTTTTTTTTGTCCAGTGCTGAGGACTAACCTTTGAGACTCACTTCTGCACTCTACCATTGAGCTACTCCTCTGCCCCAGTATGGGTAAGCTTTAAGTTAGTACCTTAGATTATGTCATTTTAAATTTCTATATATGAATATACCTGAAAGATCTGATTAAGAAAAGAGGACTAATACTAAATTGTGTATTTTACATGGGGAATTGTATAGTATGTGCACTGTATCTCAATTAATCATTTTTAAATAAAGCATTTTTTAAAGAAGATCTGGGAGTCTAAAACAGCCTAAGCAATGTAGCAATTTAATAAGAACTTGTCTCTAAAAAATCAATTAAATAGGGCTGAAGACGTAGCTCAATATAAAGGCCTTGGGTTTAATCCTCAGTACCACAAATGAGAGACATGGACAGAGAGAGGACAACTTTGTGGATTATTACATAAACCCAGTTCTGGTTTTCTTAAATCAAATACTAAAATCCATGAGAAAATAACATAATAAATTACTAGGCAACACAATGATGACATGGTAATGCCATTATCTAAGGATTTTTACTTGTAAAAGAAGAACTTCTACACATATCTGTAGTCCCAACACTCTGTGGGGACAAGGATTATAAATTCAAATCCACCTTAGGAAGCCTTGTGACTGAGAGCTTATCTCAAAAAAAAATTCTTAAATAAAGTACAAAGGGCTTCAGTACAGAGGCCCTGAGTTCATTTCCTAGAAATATACTATCACACATACACACAGTGGAAATTCTATATAATGGGACATACTTTACTGTAAATTAAAGAAAAGGAAGACAGTCTATATGATAATGGCCTTACCTCTAAAATATTTTAAGTGAAAGGTTAGAACAGTATGTTAGCTAATGTATTAATATGGAAAGGAGTATGCGTATATACAGATAGACACAAAAACACAGATGTAGTACATGGTTTTGGTGGCATATGTACAAATTAGACTTGGAAAGGAATATAAAAAAACAACGTATACCAGAGCTAAATATGAGAAGAGTTTAGTAGCTAGAGGAGAATAAAATGAAGACTTCCTCAGGTCACCATTTGTGTGTTTGGACTTTTGAGAAGTATAAATATATACTCATCAAGAGGAAAATTAAAAGTACTTTACCTTGCACCATTGTTCCTAATGACTTCCACAGTTTCTTCAACAAAATATCGGTCCTTGACATATGCAAAGATATCATCACAAATTTCATGTAAGCGTGAACGATGGGTAAGGCTCGTCAAGTATAAAACTGGAATAATTAGTGGTTCTGGAAAACTCTGAAGATTCTGTCTTGCTTTTTTTTCTGACTCAAGTGCTTCCTGATATGTCAGTCCAGGTCTACCCGTCACAGCACAACTCCATACAAGACTGTTGCACAGAATGGTTCGTTCAAAAAAGTCACTGATTAAAAAACAAAAACAAAAATTCATTACCTATCATTTCACAGATTTTACATTAAAAGCTGATACCTTTATCAGCTTTATTTTCTGTACCTTTAAGGTAATTTTTTTCATATAATCACGGCTCTCAAACGAATATTTAGCTACTGGTTAACTTAAACATAACTACATATCTAAGACAAAGTATATTAAAACAAGACATTTCTATTTTGCAACTTAAAGGCACGAAGCCAAAAACGGACCACCAGTTCTACCAGTTTTGAAACCTGGAGTCAAATTGAAAATAACTTCAACCTTTCTTCTAATTTTTAATCTTTTTGTTAAAAAGCAGTCAAAACCCTTGTCAGTTCAAGCATTTCACAATGATTTTTAAAAAGGTTTTCATAAAACAGAAAAACAAATCTAAGCCTCTAACAAGAGAAAAGTTAAGTAAATAAATTATACTACTTTATACAATGAAAAACATCACCCAGTAAAAAGTATAAGAGTTCTTAACATGTTAATAAGGTAGAAAAATCAATCCTATTTCCAGTTTGAGCCTTCTTCTATCTTTAAAGAGTATATAATGATCTCACTGTGACAAATGAACAAAGGGAAAAGAAAAAAGGATAAAATTAATTTTTAAAAATGAGAAAGAATTGACAAAAAACCACAATTGTTTAGAACATTATGCGAAAAAATCAAGGAAACAGCCAGAAAGTTAAGAATAAGACTGAGAAGACATCCTAGTCAGTTTTTTTACTGTATTATTGGGGTTTCTACTTAGTCTCTTTTGAAATGCAAGAGATTTACAGAAAGATTTCTAAGGAATACTGAGTAGAAAAAAAACCTCAAATCACTGAATACCAAATTTCATACATCAATTATAATCACATATTTTGCATATATAAAAGTTACCTATATAAAGACTGGGAAGGAAAGCATAAGGAAGCTTTTTTGTAATCCTAAGTATTTCTATAGTTTATATGCAAAGAAGTTAATAATTGCTGCCTCTAAGCAGTAACATATGAGTAAATTTTAAAGAGTAAAAATACACTTTGGTCTACTTTTAGTAACTATATTTAACCATACAATTAAATCATTATTTTTTAAAAAGTATTTCTCCTATCAATCTTTCTTTTCTTTTCTTTTCTTTTTTGAAACTCTGTAGTTCAGGCTGGTTCTGCACCCACTATGTGGGCCAGGCTGATGTTTAACTCACAGCAATCCTCCTGCCTCAGGCTCCTAAAACTGGGATCACAGGCATGTGCCACCATACCCATCTTATGTGGTGCTGGGGAAATCAATCTCATATCCCTGGCGCTTGCTAGGCAACTACTTTAACCACTGGGCTATTCCTCCAGCTCCTTCTCCTGTCATTCTGAAAGTACTTTAATTGCTGTACTTTACTTCCTGGTTAGTATATCTATCTCTTTAGGTTATCTCTATAGGGATGGTGATCTGATTTCCAAAGATTTGGGCAAAAGTCTATTAAGATTGTTTCTGTGTATTGTACATGTGTCTATGAAGTAACAACAAACTGAAAATATATGAAAATAAAGATAAGTTAATCATACATAAATAAGATTAAAGAATATACATGTGCTAAGTTATATGACAAATTCAATACAAAAAAGATCCTTTTGAAGTATTCATATAGGAAGTAATGACTTAGTAACATCAAGAATACAAAGTAAAAAAAATTAGTTACCTTTATAAGACAGAGGCAGATATACTGAAAGAATTCAAAGAAAGTGAAGGTGTTGAGGAAGGCAAAAAAGATCAGGAAGTACCTGAAATATTTTCAGGAAGTAGCATTTAGAGTTAGATCCTAAAGAAATAGCAGAGTTTTTAAGAATGCCAGAGATAAAAAGATGAACAGAATCTGGATCTTATAAGCAACAAAGTCTATTTCAGAATAATTAGTTAGCTAAGATAAACAACAGATATACCCAATAGATGGTTTTCAATGCTGCAGAATAAAATGAACAAATGAATGGCTCTTGAAAAAAGGTCTTAAAAATTAAGTAAATATTAAGTAATTTTTACTGTCTAAAACTGAAGACTGACTTAGAAATCTTAGGAAGCTATAAATGTTTTCCTAGAATCAATATATCTGTAAGATTTAGATTTACAAGCCAGTTCATAATTAACACATAGTGACATGTACTTTTAATAACTTAAACTATTCCTAGGACTGTTTAAGAAAATTGTACAAGTGAAATATATATATTAGTCTGTGAACCAGTACTAATGGAAGTCAATTCTAGCCATGTGAATAATTTAAAATTTTCTAGTGTTCACACTTAAAAATTTAAACTATGCATGCACAAGGCCCAGGGATCAATTCCTTACCACCACATAAGAAAAAAAAATTAGCTAGGCATTGTGACATACACCTGTCATCCCAGCCCTCAGCATACTGAAGCAGAATTGCTGTGAATTCAAGAGCAGTCTGAGCTCAACAGTGACTTCAGGACCAGCCTGGATTATGAAGTGGGACTTTATCTCAAAAATCAGTAAGTAAATAAATAGGAATATTAATGAAATTAATTTTGCAAATATTGTAACATACTGTTTTATCTTAGCTGGTACTATTGCATCCTGGGAGGCTGAGGGGGGAAGATGGCTAGTTTGAGGCCAGCCTGGAGGAATTAGTGACTCAGTGATAGACTATCTCAGAATAAAAAGAAGAAAAGAAAAGAAAGAGGGCTAGAGATGTAGCTCAGCATGAAGGTACTAGGTGCAATACCAGTACCAAAACTAGGCCTGGTGGGACAGGCCTGTAATTCCAGGACTCTCAAGAAGCTGATGCAGAAGGATCCCAAATTCAAGCCCAGCATGAGCAATTTAGGAACTCTGTGAGACCGTATCTCAAAATCAAAAACAAAAATGTGATACGAATGTGCACAAAATGCTCAACCTCGTTGTAAACCTTGAATTTTGCACGTATACATATCAATAAAATGTGGGGAAAAAATGGACTGGGGATTTACTGAAATTACTATTACCAAAAAACCAAAAAAACCTCTACATGTATAATCAACATAAAAGGTCATTTGCTTTACTGTACCAAGTCTTCAAAACCCAGTGTATAGTTTACATTTATTGCTCATCTTAACTTGGACCAGTCACCTTTAAATTGTTTAATAAACTACATTGTCAGATAATGGCTTCAGAGTTAGATAGCATAGCTATAGCCACAGTAGCCAAGTACCCAGAATATTTAGAAGACCATGGGTATCTGCTACCTTGGTAGGGGGACAGGTAAGTGCAAGGTAGATTGCAACAGGCACTATCAAGATTTAACATTGGGCTGGGGGAATAGCACATTGGTTAGAGCACTTGCCCAGCAAACAAAGGACCCTGTGTTCCATTCCCCAGCACCACTTAAGGTGGGCATGGTGGAACATGCGTGTAATCCCAGCACTTGGGAGGCTAGGGCAGGAGGATTAATGTAAGTTTGAAGCCAGTCTGGGCTTAAAACAAAACAAAAAAATCAACACTGTCCAAAAATATCAAGTGAAGCAATGATACAGGTGCTATAAGCCACCATTAAACTTGTTCCCAGCCAGAAAAACAGGATAGTCGGTAACCAGTCACGTATGGCTGCCTTTCTCCAGTAAGGATTCCACTACCTCCTGCAAAACATTCACGCAGTTTGTTTTCTTTTTGTCTCTACACAATTGTATTATTGCCTCACTGTGCACAAAGACCTACCCTCAGGAGGTGGTAGGCACACTCTATTACCACGGCCATTTTACAGGTCCGAGGGTTGTTCCTTCCTACTCATCATCCTTAACAGCACAATGCCATGTTTGATACCTTCACTTTTTCCCACTCCTGTACTTTTGCTCATACTTCTGTCTCATTCAGCATACACATTCATAGATGGAGTCATCAATACTGAAGTTGTGGGGGCGAGTTACAATCCAATTCAATTTTTATAAGAGGCATATCTTACTACTGAATGGAAAAAATTACAAATACAAAATATTGTTTTGTAAGAATGTATCTTTAGACTAATATACATTATGTCTGGTTTATCAGAAACCTCATTCCTTTCAATAAGTCTCAAGCCTCTTTACCAGAGGGAAGTATACTATTGGCCCAGAAGCCAAATCCAGCCTTCCACCTGTCTTCTGTAGTTTACTATAATACAATCACACCATACTTTTAGATATTATCACCTTTCGCACTACACTTGTAGAGTTTGGTAGGTGCAGGAGGCTGCTACATGGTCTTTCACAGAAAAAAAAATGTGATGGCCTGTCCTCTTTACCATTATTCTGTAAGAAAAAAAATTACTTCTGAGTAACAAGCCAGTACTTTTCTAGGAATATTATCTGTAATTTAAAGTCAACCAACTTTCTTGTGTACAAACTGAGGAACAAAGGTCAACATACTAGTAATTTGCTGGAGATTAGGAAAACTAAAGTGACATTAAATACAGTTCACATAAGCACAAATATTCTCTACTTAAGGGCCAAAATGGTATTGAGCAGATTTAATATGGGATAATTTGCTGGATAAGATCAACAAATCCAGCAGGAAAGATCTAAGGGAAATGGCAGATTTTTCTGCCCATAAAAATGATTACTATAACTGAGAAATGCAGCCATAACCTACAAACTCCTATTGGCTCTGGATTTAAATCTCCTATGAAAGAAAGGAAAGTTGTGACTTATAAACTTTAAAAAGTAATTTGCTAGAAGACAGCATGAACTGTTGTAACAATTTCCTTCACGGACAGGGTTATAAGCAAAAAAAATTAAGAGACCCTGGGCATGGCAGTCTTAACACTCCTTGTACTATATAGCATACAAATACTAGCTAGATGAAAACTAGATTTTTGGAGTTGAGGTGTAGCTTAACAGTTAAAGCACTTGCCTGGCAAGCACAAAGCCCTGGGTTAAGTTGCCCAGCACCACATAAACTGAGCAGGTAGTACATGCCTGTAATCCCAGCACTCAGGAAGCTGAGGCAGGATGACTGCTGAGTTCAGGACCAGCATGGACTACAGAACAAGACCCTGTCTCAAAAACAAACAAAAAAAGAAAACCACATTTTAAAATATTTATTTATAGATTGTCAGGTAACATTTAAAACACTTTTTAAAATATTACATTGTATTTTATTTAGTGTTTCCTTAGACTCAAGTGATATACAAGACAGATTTCTAACTTCAAGTGGCAAAAAACTGAGGACTAGAATGATGGTTTTATAATCAGAGACCAAAATTTTAAGTGGATATCAGCAAAGGTGAAATATCCAGGTACTGGATACAAAAATTCCAATTTAACATTAATAGATGTAAAAAAGTCAAATTTTAGGTGAAATAAAAATTCATTTTTGGGGGCTGGAGGAATGGCTCAGCAGTTAAAGTGCTTGCCTAGCAAGTGTTAAGTACCCTAGTTCGATTCCCCAGCACCACAAAAGCTGGGCGTGGTGGCACACGCCTATAATCCCAGCACTTGGGAGGCTGAGGCAGGAGGACTGCCGTGAGTCCTTCAGGACCAGCCTGGACCACAGAGTGAGACCCTGTCTCCAAGAAAAAAAAATCATTTTTTAATTTAGTTCTCTTCACTTAAAAAGAACTTAGAGCATCTCTTGCCTAGAGTCCTTTTTCGCTCTACCTTGCCTTGTGAATGCCGTCCCTTCAGGACCCAACTAAAATATCTCCTATTGGAGTTTCCCAACTCCCCAGCAAAAGTTATCAGCTTTCTTCTCTGTGTTCCTGTGTAATGGCTCCATAAAAATATGAGATTTGTGCTATTATGTTGTAAACATTCATTCACTTCTCAGTAGAGTGACAAATTACCTTAGCATCTCCAAAGCAGAGTCTTAATATACAAGTGTACACTCAGTGGGCAGTCCACATTTATTTTTATATGGATTTAGACAGCAAAAGTGCATGAATGAGGAGGAGAGGGGAGAACATCTGAATCATAGCTTTATCACTTTTTTTAGGAAACTATGGAGAAGCTACATAACCTTTTTGAACTTCATTCCCCTCCTGCGAAATGGGAATATCTTCCATGAACAGTTTATGTGAAAATCAAATGGGATAATTCTAAGCAAATGCACTAAATATTAATTCTTTCTGTGCCTGAGCCACATTTGCAGAGAATAGGAGAATAATCAGTATCGAAGGAGAAAAAGTCAGAGGAATACTTAAAAGACTGAAGATATTTAAAGAAGATAAGGATTAGGACTGGGGCATAGCTCCATGGTCAAAGTGCTTGCCTTGTATGCACAAGGTCCTGGGTTCAGTTTTCCAGCACCACATAAAAATTAGCAAGACATGGCAGCACAAGTTTATAATCCCAGCACTCTGCAGGCAGAAGCAGGAGGACTGCCGTGAGTTTCAGGGCAGGAGGAGCTACACAGTGAATTCAGGGGCAGCCTGGACTACAGAGTGAGATCCAGTCTCAAAGGATTAAAAAAAAAAATGAAGTTTAGCTTTGGAACAGGGAGTCGTAGAAGGGGCAAAATTAACTACCTTAAATATCTGAAAGTATTTCTTCTTGGCAGCTCCTGAGGCAAGAGTAGAAACCACAGAAATTCTAGGAAGAAATTATTTCAACTACTGTAGGTAGTGGATGGGCAAACAATAAGGAAGGACCACACATATGTCAGGATTATTTTCACTCAGCTTGGTGTATACTATCAATTAATTAGCAGTTAACACCTGAAACCTAATCAGGATGTCTCAAGAATAATAACTATTTGTGGTATGGTGATTGCAAAGAAGGGTAAAGGTATAAAGACTCCTTTGAAATATGAGTTGTTCTTCTCACCAAGAGACAGACTCTATTTCACTATCCCTGGTATCTGAGCTGGACTTGTGATTTGTTTTGATCAACATACTACAGAGAACCACATTGAGGACTGCTGCCTTACCTCCTTGAAACCCTAAGACCACATGTGAAGCAGCCCAGGCTTCAGAGGATGAGAGCGTACTTAAGAAAAGCCACCCAGCTGAATGTGCCTGAGGCCATCTTTTACTACAGATAGCCAGACCGACATTTTATACTATAGTGAGCAAACAAAATGGGCTAGCACTTTAAGCCCCTAAATTTTGGTGACTTGTTATACTATAATCACAATACCCATATTCTGCCTGAAGGAAGAGTGTATTAATACAAAACATGGTAGCCTGCTAAACAAACAGAAGGTCAAGCTCAGAAAGAAAACATTCAACAAAGTACCTAGAATCCCAGCACTCCTAGAACTTGGGAAGCTGAGGCAGGAGGGCTGCTGTTGAAGTTCAAGTCTAGCCAGAAAGGCATTCGTGGGCCCAAGTCATGTGATCAGTATGTGAAAGGCATTTTCTCCCATTATAAATTGATGGTATTCAGTTTGCTCATTTAATAGCTACAGTGTAATCACTGAGGGAGTACAGTAAAGAAGGAACCAGTAGAGTGATCTACCATGACCTAGGCAGTCAAATTGAATTCCAATGAATGCTCCTTTAAACATATATATATATGCGGACTTTAACATTATATTAAGAATTCTAATAAGCACCCTGTGATAGTATATATTAAAAAGACCCTCAGGGGATATGAATTAAAATTCAAGTATTATCAATTGTATTTGATTTTTGAACCATAATCTTGGGTTTACTCTATCCACTCTGATTCCAGTTTAATCTGCAAAAGGGGGCTGTTGAAAGGACTGAATTAACAAGTGAGAGCTGATGAACAATGAACAGAGGATGTACTTATAGGGCAGTCAAAACAAAACCAGAAACACAAGCTGGATTGCCTTATTAACTAATGTGAAAAAGATTCCTTAAAAAATTTTTTTGAGATAGTGAGGATTGAACCTAGAGCCTCTGCACTGAGGTATATCCTCAGCACATTTTAAAATCTTTAGACAAGGTCTCAATAAGTTACTAAGTCACATTTCAGATTTTCCATGATTTATTTTTACACAGAGTCTCACTAAGGCTGAGCTCGTATTTGCCATCCTCCTGCCTCAGCCTCACAGAGTGGAAGGATTACAGGTGTGCTTCACCATGCCCAGCTAAGATTTCTAAATTTTATGAAAGATTGACTCATTCAAAGATGGAATATGTATTTTAATTTCAAAGGCTAAAAATGTTTTTGTCTTGAGAAGATTAAGTCATTGGGAATGTAATAAATCATTTTCTATCCTAAAAATATAAAATTTCTCGCACTCAGATCTGAGATTGGCTAATGTGATTTTTTCTTTGAGACAGGTTCTAGTTCTGTAGCCTACGCTGCTCCTAAATTCACTGCGTAGCCCAGACTAGCCTTGAATTCACAGCAATCATCCTGTCTCAGCCTCCCTAGTACTGGGAGTACAGGCGTGCACCACGACACTCAGCTAAGCTTTATGTGGTACAGGAGAATTGAACCCAAGGCCTTGTGCATGCTGGACAAGAACTTTTAACTACTGAGCTACAACTGCAGCCCTAACATGCTATTTTCAGTGAGTCTTCTTTGCTTATGAAGGCAGGTCAACCAAGAGTTAGCAGTTAGCTAGGGAGCATGTAGTTCAAACAAAATAAAGGAGTTTGTGCTATATAATCATTGAAAATCCATCCTGGTTCCATCTCAGTCACACATACAAAAAAAAAAAAACCCTCATGGTCTTGGAGACAAAACATGAAACAACAAATACGTGGCTTTCCAGGGCAATAACGGGAAACATTACATTGGATAAAAGAAGGGATGATTGTTCCTGCTTAGAAAGACAGAGGAAGATAGACACAGAAAAATATTTAGCGATTAAAAGGTGTCTGACAAACTCCACTAGCCAGAGTGAGAGGTACAGGATACTCTGCATTGTGTTGGGAAGTGAGCAAGGATGATGGGAAGAACCTCAGAGTAATTAAGGTAGACAAGTTTATATTTGAAATATTAAAAATAGATGAGCAGTTCTTTTCAGACTAATACAAATGAAATATTGAAAATAATTCACTTAAAGAATAACCTTCAAGTTCACATGCCAATCAGTGGTTTAATATAGGAATGAAGTCAAAAGTTTCCTTTATAGATTCTTTGGACTGGGCCAAGGATAAGATTAGCATAATACTGTGACCAACATATACCATCTGCCCTAAATAGTTTTGGGAGTCATGTCTTTGTAACCATCTAAGAGAAAGAAAAAATAAATCAGATTTTAACAGTTAAATGGCAGTCTTCCACTTTTGCCAATTCAAAACCATAAACATTTAACATCTACAAATACCAAAAGTACTGCTTTTGTTTTGGATAAATGGTCAAGTATCTTTGCTCCCAAATCACATCTCTTGAACTGCCTGAAACACTGCAGAACAGGTAAAAAAGAAAAATTTTTTAAAAAAACTAAGCATTTTTAGATGTCTTAAGACTACAAAATAACAAAATTCCTCAAAGTTCATGAAAGACAGGTTTAGAATATCAAAGATCTGATTCATTTCATTTCAGATTTTTTCCATCATTAAATTTCATCTGAAAATAAAGTACGTGAAGAGTGCTTAATTCCTGAAGAATATTCTCCCCTAAAAGTCAGGAGACCCTCCTAAAAAGGTAAGATGACTTGTATCAAGTAAGAAAAGCTTTAAATTTAAGGCTGTTTACTATTTTCTTGGCACAAACACAATTTTTTAAAAAAATTTAAAGTTGTTATAAAGAATTTTACCTTAAACTCGGGGGGAGGGGGGACATTATACTTATTCAGTTACCTAATCCAGATTCCCTTACAAGTGTGAACTGTATTTGAGTACAAAACAAGTCTGTACAGGAGCAGAGTGAGATGTGCACTCCTACTCAAAAGTATTGTCTGATGAGAAGTACTACCTACTTTTCTGGATATAACATGTTTATATTTAACCCTTTCGGAGGAGCTGAAAGAAAAAAAAAGGCTTAATTTAAACGCTCAAAGGAATTGACTTTTCCAGCCTCACCAGTCACTCAAAACAGGTGCATGCTTTGCCTACAGCCCTCCTAGGATCAAGCCCATCACTCAGAAAAGTTGTCTCCTAACGCAACTGCACTTGCTGCTGTAACACATGGTTTCTAAGCCACAAAGGGACTGCTTCTGAGCGGAGAGGATAACACTTAGGAAAAAAGGACGATCGCGCTGCGCTATTCAAATGATTGATCAATTCAGGTTCTCACTTGGAGATCCTACGATCGTTGAAACACATCCCACTGCTTCGTGTCACACAAGGGGTTTACTTGGGAATAAGCCAACGACGCGCTGAAAACTTGGGGGCTGAAACTACAGCAGCAGCAGCCTCGGGTTCTTATCAAAACAATAGCGTGTGGCACATGTCAGGCGGCCCACATGCGCAGGGGGATAAAGAGGCGACTGGCTGAGGCTGGAGTTGAACTTGTCTCACCCCCTCCCCCAACGCCCACCGCCACTCCCCCAGGGGCACGAAAGGGAAAACGAGGGGTGCCCCAGGCTCTGCGATCTTTCCCCTTCTTCTTCCCCTCGCCGGGCCCCGATTTCTTTCTCCCTGGTCTCCCGGAGGCGGAGACGCCTAGATCTCCGGGGACTGGAGTTAGTCACCGAGAAGAGGTGGTGACAGAGACCACAGCTCGCGTCGCATACAGCGAGGCCTAGCCGTGCCGGGCGGGACGCTGCGGGAAGAGGCTCCCCAGTCGCAGGAGCCACCGCCCAGGCCCGCGCTCGAGGCAGCCCCCACCTTCCCTACCAGAGGGAGCCCCGACTCCGTTGGCTCTCACCGTCCACCGGGAAGCCCCAACGTCAGGATGCACACCCGACCAAGGAAACTCTCCCCGCCGGGCCATTTCCTATCTTCGGGGTCAGGGATCCCCTCCGGGGCAGGGGGCCCCGCAACGCCAACCCGAGCGGGGATCCCCGCGGCCGCCGGGCGGGGATCCCGGAACTGGCCCCGAGTGCTCGTGTCGCCGCGGCGGGGAGGGGCGACGCGGGGGAGTTTCCGCCGCCCCGGGGCCAGCCGGCCCGGCGACACCACTGGCTTCCAGAGGTCCGCCGCGGACCCCGGCCTCCGGCGCGTTGACCCGCCCGGCCCCGCGCGCCCCGGCCGGTAGCGCCGCTGTCCTCGGGTTCGAGCGGGTGGCGTGTCGTGTGAAGCGGGGGCCCGCGGCCACCCGTCACTTTCACGTTGCCTCGCCAGAAGCCCGGGGTGAGGAAAAGAGAGACAAAAGCGAGCTGGCCAGGGGCCCCCACCCGAGCCGGTCCCGGCCCTTACTCGTAGTGGCGGAAGATCTCGTTGGTGACTTTACAGTAGAAAACTTCCTCGTCGGGCCTCAGGTCCCCGGGCGGCTTCTGTCTCACAAACGGCTTTCGGTGCAGCAGCGGCATCTCCGTCCTCCGCAGCCCGGTCCGGTCCCGGCCGTGCGCGTCGGCCCCCTTCCCTGGTAAACTGGAGGGAAAGGGAAGCCGGTAAGGCGGAGGCGCCGGGGCGGCGTGGGCCGGTGGCGCGCCGGAGAGCGCGGCGGCTTTTGTGTGACTGACGCCCGCGGCGGCTCCCGGAGCCGAGTCCCCGCGCCGCTCGCTGCCGGTTCCAGGGAGCGCGGCCACCTCGTCGCCCGGCGGGCGCTCACAATGGGGCCCGACGCCCCGTGGCGGGCGGTACGGGCTCGGCGGCGGCCCCCTCCCCCCGCGCCGGCTCCCGGCCCGCCCGCCCCGGCTCGCAACGTGTTCGGCGCGCCGCCGGCCGGCCCCACGCCGCGAGGGCGCTCTCCGCGGGGACCCGGCGGGTGCGGCTTTGTTCCCCGCTCGCCTACGCTTCCCCCCCGGCGCCGCGCGGCTCCCGGGACCGCACCGAGCCCCTCTCACCTGCGCCCGCTCTGGCTGCCACTGCCCCACCTTCTTGACTGCGCCCGAGGCACAGACCTGTACTCTCGGGGGTTGCTTGTCGCCAGCGCCGCCGAGCCCCGGCTCCCGCTCCCCGCTGCCACGAGCCAGCTCCGCGCGGGGACCGCGTCCCGCCGCCGCTTCCCCGCCTCTCGGAGCTCCTGGGAAGTTTCTGATCTACTTTCGGCTCCGAAGGAGGAAGAGCTGTTGGGAGGAGCTTTTCATTTCTCGCTTCTACCTTTTTATTGGCTGCTCGATGACTTTTACAGCCTGTCACTGATACAGGAAGAGACGGCGGAGAGCCTGGGAGAGCTACATTATTAATTAATGGAGCAACCCCTTGTGAAGATTCAGAAGCATCCTCCATGTTTGCGATTATCAGCCAAAAGATCTAGGGAAAGCGCCGGGGCTTCATAAACACATGGCTGACAAAGTAAAGCCTTCGTCTTCACGTCTAGCACCGACGCGTAGCTACACAACGGGAAAGGGATTTTAATTGATTTAAGTTGTGTTTTAAAGATAGGAAGGAAAAGGAATAAGAAACATTTTTCTGATACTTTTCCTCAAAATTAGAATTCATAGCTCCGAAGAGATTTTGCTTGTGTAAACGTGCATTGTAAACAGAAAATACCTTTATTAACGCTAGTTCTTTAATACTTGGGGTAGTTCAAAGATTTAGAGAGAAGGGAGGGGAAAATGTACGTTAGAAAATACTATCATGTCTGTAGCCTCGATGTACTTACAATTAAATACCACACCCTTTTAAAACATTTATACCACTGTAAATACTTTGCAAAAGATGAATGTTTCATTTAATTTGAATTTTAAAGATTTTGGACTTAACAGTAACATTTCCCCGAAAGCAGTTTTTCATATCAGTAATTTTCATTTTTGAAACCAATTTTAATGTACATATTTTATGCACATTTTTTAATTGAGAATTTTCAAAACTGGAAGTAACTCAGAATGTTCCCTAATATTTTCACACAAGTGTGCATGCAAATTGTAAACAGTTGGACACTTGTGTAAACAAAATTGAAAGTTCGTTCTGTTTTGTTAAAATACTGTCATACTCAATTTTCCCACTACCAGTCTCAAATTTTAGTGTGATTTTTGTATTTAGTGTCAATTACTTCCTTGCTTTATAAATTAGGTAAATTAGGTCTTGGCCTTCTTTTTTTTTTTTGCCAGGGGGAGGCTGTCAGGGATCAAGCCCAGGGCCTTCATATTGAGCTACATCCCCAGCCCAGTTTTTATTTTTGAAGTTGAGACAGGGCCTTGCTAAATTGCTAGGTTGCCCAGCCTGGGTTCGAATTTACAATCCTCCTGCCTCAACCTCTCAAAGCACTGAGTTTACAGGCCTACACCAGCAGGCCTGACCCACTTTTTTGGCTTTTGAGAGTGAAAAGCTCTTTGCTGCATCCAAAATGTACTTAAAGGATACTGCTATGAAATGAGACTTTGCATAAAAAAGTTGCAGATATTGTAAAAGAAACCGTGAAAATAGCACAGGGAAAAAAAGAAGAGAACGTGAAATAAAGATAATTTAATAAGTGTTTAAAATGTAACATTTATCAAGCTCCTTTTATGTGTCAAGACAGTATTCTGGCCCATGTAAGAGATAACATAAGTGTACCCTGACCTCAAAAATGCACAGTCTTGTAAGGAAGGGATGATGAAAACAGCGCAAGAATTGTAAGTTCTGATGTTTGTAACATAATGTGAAAAAGAGAAGTAGAAGGATTAGAAGGAAAATGGAAGACACTTCCTATGTGAAGTCCACGGGGCATGGCTTGAAGACCCAGAGAAAATATCTAAAATATCCTTACCAGTCTCAAGATGTACCCCTTCACTCCCCACTAGTCACCCTTCTGAGTGAAGATAACACTAAAATGCAAAGAACTGCACAGGATATATATATATAACTTAACATTATCAAGACGTGTGATAAATATCCACTATGAAAAACTATACTGCTTTAAATAAGTAAAAACAAAACAACACTGTGGGATATAAATTTCAAAAGCTTTAACTAGAATAATGTTTCTGTCTTCTGTTAATTAACATAAGAAAGGCTTTTACTGGGATGGCTGAGACAGTAATTACTTGGAGCAGAAAATAACCTTTGCGAACTGTTAATTCTTTCATTTTGCAATCGAAGGATCTGGACTGGAATCTAGGCCTCCTGGTTAGACAGTCTCTTTGGCCTGTTTTTCCTCGGATTCAATCATATCCAGTTTTCTTATATACCTTATTCACACTTTATATAAATGAGCTAAAATACCTTACAAATCCTTTATAAACTGCTAAAATGCAGATAGGTCTATTTTAATTATCAAATACTAGTTTTGAGAATTATCCAGGAAAACAATGGGATAGTAAGCCTTAAATGTGTCTAACAGCTGATATGAGTCTTGTCTTGTTCCCAGTAACATAGTCTCACAGATTTAAGTACTTCTGTCCCTTACCTCCTAGCAGTGTTATAAAAATAAAGCATAGCTGTGCTGAACTTTTCAGATAAAGATGCCTCACATGTACAAGGAAAACTTTCTCTTTTCCTTACATAGCTCTGACATCTGTCTGAGCTCAAAGATTTGTAAACTACATGTTGTTCTTTCAAAAACAATGAATATTTTCCTTCATATCTGAGCCCACTGGCTTGCTGTTAGAATAGTGGTTCTAGACCTCAGCTGTCCAATAAATCCCCTGAGGGTTTTTTTTTTTTAAAATACTGATGCCTGTTCTATGCATACCCAGGCCCCAGGTCTCCAGGCAAGGGCCTAATCACTGGGAATTTAAACATCTATTCAGGTGATTCTAATGTACAGCTGAGGTTGAAAACTGATGTACTTGGAGGAAATTAGATAGTTGATGGTAAAGTAGTAATGTTTTAATTCATTCTTTATAATAAGGAACTTACAAATTTTTAGTAAAAATTAGAGTAGTCTATGGTCTTCATCATTGTCATGTAATAGTTTACATTTAATGGATGTTTTCAACCTGTCAAGCATTGTGCTGAGGGCTTTAAATGAATCATTTCATCTCATATGCAATTTTAATATCAAAGTACCACTGATCATTCCCACTATACTGATAAAGCCATTGAGGGTCACAGAGGTTACCTATGTAGCCCAAATTCACAGAGACTAGAAGCAGAAAGGCTCAAATTCTAGTCTTTATCAATTCCAGAATCCAAGCTTCCCGCTACTATTCTATTTCCTTACAACTGGTTTGCTTTTCTAACTCACAGAGAAATGAAAACAGGAAACTTGATCTTATGCACGAAACAATTTAAAATTTGGATTGATTAAGAATGTTTTCTAATTATATAAAGTACTAGAGGGGCTGGAGGAATGGCTCACCGGTTTAAGTGCTTGCCTAGCAAGCGTTAAGTGAAGCACTAAGCATCCAAGTTCGATTCTGCAGCACCATATAAATTGGGCGTGGTGGCGCACGACTGTTATCCCAGCACTGGGGAGGCTGAGGTAGGAGGATTGCGGTGAGTCCGAGGCCAGCCTGGGCTCCATAATGAGTTCAGGACCAGCCTGGGCTACAGAGTGAGACCTTGTCTCAGAAAAAAAAAAAAAGGTAATAGAAAAAATTATGGAAGAATTCTTTTTAAATTTATCTCAAAATGCAAAAACACTGTAACATAAGCCACAGAATTCATAAAAAACAAGTAAAAAATAGTAATTACAAAGTTCTGGGGGCTGGAGGAATAGTGCAGTGGTTAGAGCACTTGCCCAGCAAATTCAAGGCCCTGAGTTTGATTCCCCAGCACCTCATAACCCCAGGTACACACCTGTAATCCAGCACTCAGGAGCCTGTGGCAGGAGAGTTGCCATGAGTGCCAGGTCAGCCAGAGTTATACATAATGATTTCAGGACCAGCACAAGATCCTGTCTCAGGAAAATCTGATGGCAAAAGCTACCACAGAGTTGAAGCACAATTATCAAATTGGAAGAGATGGAATGACACAGCAGTTAAAACACTTGCCTTCCAAGTGCAAAGCCCTGAGTTCAATTCCCTAGAACTACATGAAGCTGGGCGTGGTGGCGTACTGGGAGCACTGGGAGGCAGGAGGACTGCTGTGGGTCCAAGGCCAGTCTGTGCTACATAGTGACATAGGACAAGCTTGGGCTATAGAGCAAGACCTTGCCTCAAAATAAATAAGATTGAGGGGAAAAGGTTTGTAACTTACTGACAGAGGGCTAATTTTCCTAATATAAAATGAATTCTTGTAATCACAGTAACCCAAGAGAAACAGAAAATGAAATCAGCCTGTGAGAGATATGGAAAAATTTTTAACTTCACTTATAATAAGAGAAGTGCAAATTACTATTACACCAAAATGACATTTTTCTGTTCAGGTTAACAAAGATCGCCATCACTGGTTGGTAAGTGTGTAGAGAGTTAACTCAAAATATCTAATTTCAAAGGCACTAGAATTTCTTGTGTAGGAGGATATTCCCCAAATATACTTCAGTGTGAGTCTTTATTTTGGCTTTGTTAGGAATACCGTAATATTAACACCAATGGAAATGTCCATAATTACATAAGTTGTGCTATATCTATACAATAGAATAGTATGCAGACAAAAACAAGTGTTCATGGGAAAGTTTACTACATATACACATTTGCTTGATATGTACTACATTATATGTAAGAAAAGAGGGTGGCTAGGGGACAGGGATGAGAAGGAGTGTTCTCACTGCAGATCAAAAGATGAATACAAACTTTAAAGTTAGTAAAGAGGCAGATGAGGACAGACAGCTGATGTAACGATCTTTTACTTCTCAACTAGAAATAAAAACTGCTAATAAAATAAAAATTGAACTTCAAAGTAATTTCTTTTTAAAATGTCTTTTAGAGACTAGCACAGCATCTTTCCTATGAAAAGCATTCCATACTTGTTAGTGGGATGGGCAAATAGATGGACCTGTAAAATACAAACTTTGTCATGAGACAAGTGAGTGAGATGGATAGCTTCTTTCATATTAACTTGGAAATAAAATTGCATAATTTCAAAAACTATCTAGATGACCTACATTAATAGTTACATGCCAGGTTACAGAGTGAAACATTTTTATGCTCAGCCAAATAGATTTATTATTGTTATTTAAAAATAATATATAAAGAAGAAGTAGATGGTTTTTAAAATGTGAATTATTGGGCTGGAGGAATGGCTCAGTGGCAAGTGCTTGCTACATCAAGTGCTAAGTACCCAAGTTCGATCACTCAGGAGACTGAGGCAGGAGGATTGCTCTGAGTCCAGGGCCAGCCTGAGCTCCATAGTGAGTTCAGGACCAGCCCGGGCTACAGAGTGAGATCCTGTGCGCCCCGCCCCCCCCAAAAAAAAAGTGAAAGTGAATTACAAGGGCCTTTATCAACTACAAAATTATCGTTAAGCTGTCAGAAAAAGTAGTACTAACATTTCTTTATTATTGGAGTAGAAAACACTAGGATGCATTTTATTCTTCTTTTACTTCCCCTGTAGTATTCAGCCTACAACGTACTATCATGTATTATTTAAAATATTACGATAAGCCAGGTGCGGTAGCTACACAGGAGGCTGAAGCAGGAGGGTCATAAGATTGAGACCATACTTGGCACCCTTTCAAAAGACTTTCTCAAAAATTAAAAAAGGGGGGGGGCAGCAGATATAGCTCAGGACTAGAGCACTTGCCTAGCAGGTGCAAGTCTCTGGGTTCAATACTTTTATTGAAAATAATGACTATATAGTTAGAAGTATTTTTGAAAATCTCTATCACAATATATGTGATATGGAATGTATCAGGCACTCAAACCCTATTATAGAAGAGAACTATGTTCTATCATTTTTCTTATAATATTAACAGGATCATATTTCTTTTTATCAGCTAGCGAAAGAAGTTTTGCCATTAAATACTGTTGTGTGGCCATAATGCTCCATGATGCTTTACAAAGAAGAATTGCCATTTGTAATGCATATTTCCTTGATTAGTAAGGCAATTATGAGGGAAGAGCTAAAAAAGTTAGTTATAATTCAGAACCCAGTTCTGAACATGTTTTGTTAAATCCTAACCTAAACATTCCTGGTGAAACATGCTAATGCCATAGGCTTCTTTATAGTAAAAACCCTTTATACACTTCTTCCTTTTACTTCGGCTGGCTGGTGTAATCGTAAGTAGAATACAGGAATTATTCTACCACTGTATTTTGTCTAGCCCAAACGGGTCAAAACACTCTTCCTTTTCTCCTTAGCAAACTGAAATTAATCTCGCTCTTGCTCTTGTTCTTTCTCTAGCAGAATTTCTCTTTTGGGGATGAAAGATAAACTTCACTCCAAACTACTGGTAAACTTTTTCGGTAACTTTTTATTGTCTCTATACTGCATACCTAGTCTTTTTTTTCACACCTCGTCTTTAAGACCTAGTTTACATACCACATCAAGCATCTTCACTGATTCAATTACAAAATCCCAAATCCAGGAATAATGGCATACACTTTTTACTCCAGCACGCTGGGATATCGAGGCAAGAGAATGGCAATCTAATCTCAGTCTGGGGAGTTTGGGAACTTAGTGATGCTCTGTCTCAAAACAAGAAAGAAAAAGGGCTGGGGAGCTCATTGTGAAGAACTTGGATTCAGTCCCAGTATGGGGGGAGAAAAAAGTACAAAAGAACAGATTACTTAATATTAAGCACCATTTATTTTCATCATTTCAAATTTTCCTCATGAAATAAGGACCTCACACTCAGGTCTAGTGTGGCAGGGCGAATACTAGCCCTGGAAGGAATTGACACCTGCATGTTATTTTACATGGCAAAAGAAACTTGAAGATGTGGTTAAGGTTAAGGACCCTGAGATGGGGTAGATTATCCTGTATTACCCAGGTGAGCCCAGCCTAATTAGATGAGTCTTTAAAGTGGAGAACATTAATTCTTATGAAGAGAAAGGGATGGCTGAAGAAAAAATTCAGAGAGATGTGAGGTTGCTGGTTTTGAATGAAGAAAGTGAACCAGAAGCCAAGGAGTGTGGTGATTTCTAGAAGCTGGAAGAGGCAAGGGGACAGATTTTTCTTTCCTCTAAAGGACTCAGAAAAGGAACACAGCCCTGGTATCCCTTTATTTTAGCCTGTTAAGACTTGTGCTGGACTTCTGATCTACCGCAAAATGTGTGGTAATTTGTTACAGCAAAAATAGAAAACTAATACATTCAGTTTCCAGTCTAAAATATTTTTACTGTCCAGCTGTTTTGCCTTGCAATGGTGAATAACACCTTTGCAACGTAAAGAATGAGTTAGCTCTTTCGAGCTAAATTTACAGGAAATTTCTAGAGTTTTCTGAAATTATTCATCCAGCTGCTTCCCCTTCAAGTTGCAAAAACTCATTTAGTCATTTCATCATAACAGTTATTTTAACCATACACAGTGTGAGTATCCCTTATCAGAAATGCTGGAGACCAGGAAGGTTTTAGATTTCTGATTTTGCTTTTCACATAGTAAGAATAGATACTTGCATTTATGTAATGAGATATCTTGGGATCAACCCAAATCTAAACAGAAAATTCATTTGTGTTTTATATGCATCTTACATAAATAGCCTGAAGTTAATTTCATTCTATTTTTTAGTGTGGCTTTGTTTTTATTGCAACTTGTTACGTGAGGTCAACTGTGAAACTTTTCATGTGTGCATGTTCTTGGTGGTGCTCAGTAGTTTTAGATTTTGGATCTTTTCAGTTGAAGAATGCCCAACCTGTATATAACTATCACGTAGATTCAGAATTAGCATACAAGGTAAGAGAGTTGCCGAAAGACCTTTTTCCTGGTTAGAGTCTATGTCCTGGGGCTTCCTGAGTGATCGTGCTTCAGTTGCCTCCCATCTGACACCAATGCCACCGATCACTGCTTCACCTGGATGGCTGCCTCAGGCTGTAAACTAGTACAGGTCTATTTTATTGTGTGAAGGTTGGGAGGAATTAAATGCATTGCTCTTCCTCTTCTCTCCTCAATCAGTATTTAAGGTAATCTATGTTCCTCACTTCTAGTCTGTCCGTCTCTTTTTAGTAGTAGTGGGGAGTGAACCCAGGGCCTGGGCAAGCTCTCTGGCACTAAGATACATCTCTGACTTCTGCTTTTCATTTCTCTTTAATGTTAACCCTTTGTATCCACTGAAATTGCCATTGGTCATACACCGCAACTGATAAATCCAATGAACTCTTCCCAGGAAGGGCCTACCGTACTCATTCTTGGCCTCCTCTACCTTGGTCTCTGTGATACTCTCTTTTCTGGTTCTTTTCTTACCTTACCCTTTGAATAGTCCTGAGCCTCTCTGGTATCACCTCTTCCACCTCCACCTGTTGCCCTGTCACTCCCTACCCCACTCTCATCCCTTCTCCTCTCTTGAAACTTAACAGGGAAGCCTTCCCCAAACCACCTTCTAATTACTGAGTTAATTACCCCGTTCTTGTTGGAATATGAACTTCTCCAGAGCCTACTTATTTCCCTGAGGACTTTTCCACAGCCCCTTGAAGACTTTTGAGATAAGTGACTCATCAAGTTTGGTATATTTTCCTCAAAAAACACAATTTTTAAAAAAAAATTTGGGGCTTGGAGTGGGGTGGGGTGTAGCTCAGCAGTTAAAGCACTTGCCTAATAAACTCTAGGCCCCAGCACCACATAAACTGGATGTGCAGATGCACGCCTGTAATCCCAGCACTCAGGAGGCTGAAGCAGAAGGATTGCTGTAAGTTTGAGTCCAGCCTAGGCTCCATAAAGAGTTTAGGACCAGCTTGGACCAGGGTGTGACCTTGCATAATATTTTTTTAGCTTAGGTATGTTTGTGATACAAATTCATTTACATGTTTATTACATATGTCTTGGGAAATTCTATATATATGTGTGTGTACATATTTTTTTTTAACCTTTTTTTTCCATTTCCTTCCCAACTCTGTTTCCTCCTTCCTCACCGTCAAGTTCCTTTCCCATCTTTGAGGCATCTGTCTTCCTATTTTCTATCCTATCTCTAATATTCTGCTATTTTAGTCATTTATATTTGGAGTTTCTCAAATAAATGAAACCATGGAACACTTAACCTTTTGCTAAGCATTATGGTCTCATGGTTTATCCATTTTCTTACAAATGTTTCAAATTTTTCTTTATGGCAACATTATATTTGAATATATATATATATATATATATATATATATATATATAACACATTTTCTTTATTCCTTCATCTGTTGATGGACATATAGGCTGTTTCTAGGATTTAGCTGTTATAAATTGTGCTGCTAGACACATGGGTAAGCATGTATCTCTGTCATATACTGTCTTTAGTTCTTTTGGAAAGATGATCAGGAGTGATGTGGCTAGGTCAAATGGGATTTCTGTTTGCAGGTTTCTAAGGAATTTTTATATTTATTTCCATAGTAGTTGTACTAGTTTACAATCCTACCAACAATGTAGGAAAAAAATTTTTCCCCACAACCTTCCCAGCATTTGTTATTTTTTGAGTTATTGATAGAAGTCATCTTGCTGGAGTAGGATGGACTTCAGTGTTGCTTTGATTTGCATTTCTTTGGTGGCCAAAGATGTTGAACATTTTTTTCATGTGCTAATTGGCCATTTGTACTTCTTTTGAAAAGTGTCTTTTCATTTCAACTGTCCATTTTTCAATCAGGCCTTTTATTTTGGGACTTTTTATTTTTCAAGGTTTTTGGATTTTTAAAAAATATATATCCTTGCTATTGTCCTCTGTCTAAGAATTAGCTGGAGAAAATATTTTTCGGATTCTGTGGGTTGTCTTCAATCTGTTGATTGTTTCCTTTGATGTGCAAAATCTTTTGGGTTTAATGTAGTCTGATTTCTCAATCTTGGTGATATTTGTTGTGTAATTGGAGTTCTGTTTGTGAAATCCTTTCCTGTTCCTGTCTTCTAGGGTTTTACCTATTTTATCAATATTTTGTTATCTATCTTTTTGATCCATTTTGATTTGACTTTAGTACAGGGTAAAAGATATGGGTCTAGGTTCATTCTTCTGCATGTGGATAACCAGTTTTGCCAGCACTATTTGTCAAAAGACTGTCCTTTCTCCAATGAATGGTTTTGGCCCCTTTGTGCAAGAACAAATGAACAAAGAAGGTTGGAATCATCTCTGGATCCTCAATTCTGTTGTTCCTCCTGAAAACTGACATTTAATAAAGAAGAATCTGTGAGTAGTATGTAGAACTGACTGAACTGGACACAGCCTAGAGGCAGGGGACCAGTTGAAGAGAGATAAAAGTATAAACACAAAATGACAGTAAAGAAGTCTCCCTGTATCTGAGATTTTGCTCTCTGAGGCTCCAGTTACCTTCTGTCCACTGTAGTCTAGAAAAATTAGTATTTTTCCTGACTCTTTAGAGAGAGAGCCTGAGTTTGCATCAATATTTTTATGATATAGAGGATTAGGCACAGAGCCTTCAGACTGACCTGCATCCCCAGCTCATTTTTATTTTTAATTTTGAGACAGTCTGACTAAATCACTAGTTTTTCCAGGCTGAGCTCAAACTTGAGGTCCTTCTGCCTCAGCCTCCCAGAGTGCTAGTATTACAGGCTTGTGTTGCCATACCTGACTGCATAATTATAATTATGATACATAGTTAAAATAGTTGTTAAGAGTTATTGTTGTTAATCTCTTAGTATATCTGATTTATAAGTTAAACTTTTATATATATATATATTATATATATATATAATATATATATATATATATATATATATATATATATATATATGAAATAAACCTGCTATATATAGAGAGAGTGTGTGGTACTATTTGTGGTCTCAGACATCGTGGGAGGTCTTGTAATTATCCCACACAGATAAGGTGGCACTCCTATAGCCTCAATTATTACATTGACAAGGGGAAGAAGAAAAGCTCAGGGAAATATTTCAAGAGAAATATTTTGTGACAGAATTTGATGACCTGTTAAGGAAGAAGGACAAAAAATCAGAGATGAGTCAAAGTCTTCAAGCCTGGGAGTCTAGAAGAGTGATAACATTATTAACTAGAAGTGGGTAATCTGGTAAATGAATAGGTTTTTGAAGGATATTAAATGCAGCTTAAGGGTCATCAAAGCAGAGATGCCCTACAGGCAGTTGGACTAGGCTCTGAAAGCAAAAGAGAAATCCAGATAGAGTCTCTAAAGAATGAGTTCCAGATATGTAATAATCAAATGGCTGAAAGTTAGTGGATATGCAGTAGGTAGCTCATATTTGCCAAATAAATAAATCTCTTTGAACTCTAATCATGTACCTAGCCCAGGTAGCAGGACATTCTTGACACCAGCACTCCATGATACTAGAATGTTCTCCATGAATAAACCGCACATTTTGATTTTCCTGTTTGTGCCTCTTGATTGCTTCTAGATCATATAAATAATGCTCTTTAATATTAGAGGTGACTATATTGCTGACTTTCACAATTCCTTTGAAGGCAACTCAAGATCCTCCTATTTGAGCCTATTTGAGTACTGGGATTAGAGACATGTGCCAGTAAATCCAGTGCTATAGAAATAGGTTTTTTTTTTCTTTTTTTCAGAATGGTTTTGTAAACAAAACTTTTTTCCACTTTTCTTTAACTTTACTCTCAACAATCACATTGCTTCCTAATTTATTTATAAAATCTGGGCCATTCAGTATGTGTCCTGTTTTCAACCCTAGTTTTCTTTTATCTTTACCACTCCTCTTGTCTATTATTTTTCCCTTTCCAGGGCTTTATATGTGCCTTTGACATGTTTTTTCCACTTCTAGGATCTTATTCCTTGATTTCATTCTCTATGATATCTTTCTCCTTTTGTTAGTCTTTCCTTTGACCTATGGATATATCCGAACTTCCCTTATCCTTAAATTTTTTTCCCTTTATTTGGATTCCTTTGGAGCTTCAATATTATCATCTTTTTTGTCATGATTATTAATAAATAATGTAAACTTTATAACTAAGTATAGTCTTGATAGTAATTTGAATTATTGCTGTATTTATCTATATTAGTATATATTTGTGTCAAGGTCTCCATAATGTCAGTTTCTGTAGGCCAGGATTTTTTTTTTCAATACTAGAGATTGAACTCAAGGCTTTCACATTTAACAACATTCCCAGGCCTCTCACCCTTGTTAAAAATTTTTTTTTTTAATTTTGAGACAGGGTCTCACCAAGTTGCTGAATTACCAAGCCTCGACTCATACTTACTATCTTCTTGCTTCAGGCATGTGTCAACACATCAAGCTGCAGGCCACAAGTCATTTGATAAAATAATTATAAAACATTTTCAGCTAAGACTAATGGAGAATTACTTGTGTAATATAGGATCCTGACTTCTGAGAAGTGACAAGTGATATACTACTACTTTACCATTATCAGTGCATACAAAGTTAAAACTGCTAATGTGGTCAGAGTTTTCATGTGATGGTTATCTCTTAGTCATAAACCAGGATTTTTCTGATGCCTATGACAACAGCAGTTATACTCACGGCTGTAACCCAAGTGTCTTGGGCAATCTTTATGGGAACAAACACAGATGTTAACATGAGAAGTAGACTATCAAGTTTGAAACTTAGGAGGTGCTATGAAAACCTGACTATTTTCCATAATTTACTTAAATGTAATCAATGTTACTTCATGAAATATGCTTGTCTTATGCTTTAGAACTTTCTAGAAGCCTCATTGGCAACACCTTCTGCTCTATCCTCTAGACATTTACCTACATTTCTCCTTCATCCAAAAAAAAATCTCCTCTCTTCCACTGTAGCTACCTTCCTAATTATTGATGAAGTTAGTGAACACACTACACTAGTGCTAAATATTTGGATCTAAGTGTTAAAGAATGAAATATTTAAACGAATTTATTTTTGTAACCAACTGTTAGGAAAACATATTTTATAATTCTTCAAAAATACGTATTCTAAATTATCACAGCAAACTAAAATTGTTGAATAATATTTATGTATGTTATGATTTAGAGCAAAGAAAATGTATCCCTTACAGTTGTTAAAATGTAAAAATTAAATTTAAAAAATCACCTAGCCACTACTAAGTATAGAGCACTTTGCCAAGCACTGAGTTGAAAAATAAGAAAGTCATAGTGGCGCAGATGAAAGGTACTCCAAACATTACATAGTCTATATTATTATTGTCACTTTATAGATAATAAAGATGCAAAGAAATTGTCTACAGTTTCAGTATGCAAAAGGAAGAGGTGGGATCCAAAATCAAGTGGATGACATGTTAAGGTCTCTTAACAACTATTTTCTGTAGTGACTTCTACCATTCTAGGTACGGGGACATATCAGGGAAGAAAATGGAAAAATATCCCCACATTCAGGATGCTTATTTTCACAGAGGGCTAGAGCCAGAAGAATTCTGCTATATCCTAGTTCTCTGGAGAAAGGAAGTAATAAATTCAAGAATGGACATCATACAATTTCTAGTTGCTTTTGTTATAGGAGAGAGACCCATAACCACAAAGGACATTTTCTAGAGAGACTGGCAGGCTGATTGGCTCTCTTCTATAGTCTAAAAGTGAAGGTCAGAAGCCTGGAGATGTAAACTAAAAAGAGGGGCTCCTGGGAATGTATATCCATTGTAAAATGTTACTTTAGCACATGTCAGGCCCTGGGCTTGATCCTTATCACTGACAAAAACTAAAAAAGAAGTTGGGTGGGGAAGGAGAGGGATTGCTTACTGTTGTGTGATCATATCTGGGAAATTCACAAGAACAGAAAGGTTCCGTTTCCTTCCACGCTGGGTCATTGAAGTTTTGGATAAATATTCTATCAAATAAGAAAAGAATTCCTTCTTTCTCAGACATCTCTGCAATACTTTAGGATGATTAATTGTCCAAACACAATAGGCTGTTGCAGAAAGTGAATGATCTGGGATCGTGAGGCTGGGATTTAAGTTTCCATTTGGCACAGAAAGCATGGGAAAGCTAAGTTTCATAAGGTATGAATAATAGAGATACATTGCAGCTTGATAAATGTTTATGCATGATTTCTATCAAAATTTTATGATTGCATACATACATTGTCAAAAGCAAGTGTATTCTAGAAATCAGAATGCTGTAGAAAGCTTCATTACTTGTTTTACAAAACTAATATAACACTGAGAATGAAACCTAGATACATAGGACACATGCACAAAGAAAGAAAACCAAAGACTAATATCATTTATTAAAACAAATACAAAAAAAATCCCAAAAAATACCGCCAATCAAGTTTAATTGTTATTAACGAAATCATACACCCTATAGAACAGGCTCATTTTAGAAATATAGAGAAGATGCAATAGTAGGATATCAACAAATGAATTTCACACTAGTGGATCAAAATAGTAAAAATCCAAGATGACAAAAAATAAACGGTCATTTGATGAAAGTCCAGTGTTTGCTCCCTTTTGTAGTCACTTATTCATTGCTGGGATATAGTATCCAACATCCACAACTGAGTTAAGGAAAGATTTATTTCATCTCACATTTCCAGGAGGTCTTAGTTCATTTGTGGGCACTGACAGTGATGGAAGTACATGGCAAAGGCCTAGCAGGAGAAAGGCTGTTCATGACTTGGCAGGAAGTAGAGTGAGTGAGGAAGAGTGGAGCTACTGTATATCCTTTCAGGTCAGACCCTAGTGATTGACCCCTTTTGGGTCAGTGACCCACCCCTTTGCCATCAAACCCCACCTCTTAACAGCACATGAAATCCATATATACTCAACAGTATCTAAGAATATAAGGCTTTTAGGGGACATTTTAGATCCAAACATCATACCATATCAAGGAAGACATGAATAGAGCATTTCAAGCTGAACATTAAAACTTTCGCTACATTATTATCAAAATTGGCAACAATCAAAGATCTTCACCATCATTGCTATGATTCATATGTGTTAAGAAGCTAGCTCATAAACAAGGAAGAAGCTGGGCATGGTGGCACTGATTCCTTAAGAGACTGAGGCAGGAAAATCTCAAGTTCAAGGCTAGTGTGGGCAATTTAATGAGATTCTATTATAAAATAAAACATAAGAGCTGGGAATATATGTTGGCACTCCTACATTCAATCTTCATTAAGATGTTTTAAAAAATTAAAGAGAGATATAGGGCTGGAGGAATCGCACAGCTGCCAGAGTGCTTACCTAGCAAAATCAAGGCCTTAAATTCTATTCCCTAGCACCACTTAAACTGGGCATGGTGGTGTATGCCTATAATCTCAGCACATAGGAAATTGAGGCAGGAGAATTGTGGTGAGTTTGAGGCCTGCCTGGGATACACAGTGAATTCAGGACCAGCCTGGAATACAGAGCAAGACCCTGTCTTGAGAGAGAAAGAAAGAGAGAGAGATAGGGATAATACTAAACTTGGTATGCTGGGCATAATGACATGCTGTTACAATCCTAGCAACTTTAAAGCAGGAGGAAAGCAAGTTCAACATTGGCCTAGACAATTTAGCAGGACCCTGTCTCAAAATAAAAATTTAAAAAAGCATAGAGATATAGCTCAGTAGTAAGGCACTTGCTTAACGTGTGTAGTCCTTGATTCAATCCCTATTAAAACAAAAGAGCATGCAATATTAAAAATATGTGAAATTTATCACTATAGATGATCAAATTGTAAAATAAGAGATATGGGAAAAAGCTATTACTACCAAAAAGATGTTCAGAAACATGTTTCATCATAAGATACTTCTCTTGTACAATAGTAGTAACTGTTTTGAAAATGTAAGAGATGAAAGGCTTCATTGAAAAAGAGCCCAGACCAAGGCTTTTGTACTTGCTCTTTCTTCTTCTTCAAGCACTTTCCCTAAATCTTATGTGGATGCCACTTTCTTATTAATTATTTGTCATCAATTTTCTCTTCTGTCCAAAGACCCCTAGCTATTCTAGGCTCTACTAAGTCAGCTGGTACTGCTAAGCATTTCCTGTGGCACAGACTCCTGTGATGTACATTTGCATGTTTACTTTTCCTTCTGAGTACACAGAGCACAAATCACATTTCCTAGCTTCCCTTGTAGTTAGTTGGGTCTCTGTGTGTAAATTCAGGCCAGTGGAATAGGGAAGAAAGTGGCACTTTCAGAGCAAGGGGAAACTTTCAGGCGTATCTCTGCTCCCCTCTCTCATCAACTAAATTAAAAGACTCCAAAGACTTAGAGGATGGTGGAACCACACGATCAAAGGAAACAAAATAAAACCAAAGGAGCCTCAGTTCCTGAGTCACAGTTTAAAAGAGAATTGCTCAAGGGAGCTGGCCAAACAGGAGCACCCACATGGACCTGTTGCACGAACAGGAAGCAAGTTTATTTCTTTCATATCCTAAATTAAAAAAAACCAAAAGTATAAAATATTACTATATGGCAAATATTATGGCACACTATAATCATTAAGTAATTTAGTTTTTGAAATTCTACTTGCACATGAAAAAACCCAGAAATTTAGTGACTTTAATATGTGTTTTAAAGGTCACATAAGTGATGGAGTCAGTTTGTTTTGGAGCTCATACTCTTTACCACTAGGCTACACCAACTCACCCAAACAGGAATATTTTTTGAAAAAGTAGGGGAAGAAGACCTTTATCTTACCAGAAACCAAACCATATTATGAATCTATCAAAAGAAGATACATAAAAGATAGAGACACAGATCAATAGAACAGAGCCAAAACAAACCCAAACAATATGATCATGGTTTTTATTTATATGTGTGTTTATTTTTTCAAAAGGGCAAAAGTAATACAATGGGTGAAAGATAACATTCTCAGTAAATGGTGCTGGAATCTAATTAGGCATCTATGGGCAAAATGAATGAACCTCAACCTTAAAACACAAAACTATAAAACTTTCAGAAAAAAATCTTCAGAAAAAGGTTAGGCAGAATTGTCAGTCTTGATACTAATCAACTTCCATAAGGGGATGTTACATTTGGATCTGGAGTGTCTCCCAAAAGCCATATGTATTTGGATGTAGTGGAATTCCTATTGGAACCGTGTGCTGTTGGGAGGTAGGGCCTGGCTGGTCAGGGCAGATGCTTGGGGTTTGACTTGTTGCGATTGAGAGGGCTCTCAGGGCAGAGCTTTTAAGTGTGCAGTAATGACTTGAGGGTCAGGAAGTCAGGGAGAGGCACTCACCCTGGGTGTGGTGAGCCCAACTGGCAGCTTGAACTAAGTGAAGGAAGAAAAAAACATTGTTAGTGTCTTCCTGGGAAAGCCATAGGCCTGCTTGGTCTACAGACATAGACTTGTTCCTCTTTCACTTGGCGTCTGTCTGCTATGCAGTGAAGAGTTTTTTCTCCGGTTAAACCACACAATGTGTTTCCACCGTTGCCATTGTCTGCTGCCCATGAATGGTCTATGTGAGACCTTCTGAAACTGTGAGCTAAAATAAATCTTTCCTCACATGAGTTGTGGAAATGAGGTATTCTGTCCCAGCAATGAGTAAGTAACTAAGACAAAAGGAAAACTGATAAACTGGACTTCATCAAATTAAAAACTTTCATTCTGTTTTGTTCAACTCTCTTGAATGGGTGACAAAACAAGCTATGTGCTGGGAGAAAATATTTGCAAACCATATATGCACTAAAGAACTTATCTCTATAATATAAAAAGAGCTATCAAAATTTAACAATTAAAAAAAACTAATCTGAAAACAGGAGATTAGGAAGCTAAAATAGGAGGATTGTGAATTTGAGGCCAGCCTAGGCTACATAGTGAGAGCCGGGAAAAAAAAAAAAAAGGCAGAAGACATAAACAGACAGAAAGAAAATGTACATAACACGGAACAAGAGATACGGAGGACAGAGCACACGGAAAGCCATTCAATCTCATAGCCACCAAGGACTTGTAAGTTACAAGCATTGTGAGATATAATGGTATAATGGCACACCTACCAAAGTGGTGAAAGTAATAAATAATGAAAATGCCAAATAATAAAAATTCAAACATTTCTGATGAAAATATAAAATGGTATAATTATTCTGGAAAACAGCATTTTCTTATAAATCTAAAATGCTGGTGGTACAGGCCTGTAACCACAACACTGTGAGGCAGAGGCAGGAAAACCACAAATTTGAGCCCAGTTTGGGCAACTTAGTGTTTTTGTGAGACTATGTCTCAAAATAAAAATAAATAAAAATTTGGCTGGAAATGTAGCTCAGTGCACAGGTCTTGGATTCCATTCCTACTACCACCAAAAATGTTAAAAATGCACTCTGCAATTTCACTTTAAGGCATTTATTCCAAAAGGATGAAAACTTAATTTCACACAAAAATAAAACAAATTGTGGTGTATCTATGCCATGAAGTAACTGCTCAGCAGTAAAAAGGAAAGAGCAATACAACTTGGATAGATCTCAAGGGAATTATGTTGAGTTGGAAGAAAACTCTCAAAAAGTTGTATACTATGACTCCATTCGTATTACAGTGTTGAAAATAACAAAATCAAAAACCTGTCATGGTAGCACACATCTATAATTCCAATGTTCTCAGGCAGGAAGATCATAAGTTTGAGCCCAGCCTGGGCAGTTTAGCAATTTAGTGAGATCATGTATCAAAATTAAAATTAAAAGAAAAAAAAAAAAAGAACTGGGGACATAGCAAAGTGCAAAGGCCCTGGGTTCAATCCCTTGTCCTAGCAGAAAGAAAGAAAGAAAGAGGAAGAAAGGAAGAAAGAAAGGCAAAGAGATGAAGAATAGTTTAGAGATTTAGTGAGAACTTGTCTCCAAATTAAAATGGCCTGAGGCTGGAAGAATAGCACATTCGTGGCAAGCACTCTAACTTGAGTTGGTTCCCCAGTACCACATAAGCTGAGTCTGGTGACACCTGTAATCCCAGCATTTGGGAGGCTGAGGTGGGAGGATTACCATGAGTCCAGCACTGGTCTGGGCTACATGGTGAGTTTAGGACCAGCCTGGACTTCAGTAGAAAGACAGTGGGTTTAGTTTCCAGGACTTCAGGCTTCAGAAAAAGCAACAAAGGAGTAAGGTTAAGACAGAGAGGGTTTAAATTCAGTGCCATGGTGGCTAGAGGCACAGCTCAGTGGTAACTTGCCTAGTTGTAGGAGGACCTAGGTCTGATCCTCAGTAGGAAAAAAAAAAAGAATTTTCCATGGCTAGATCTTACTTTGTAAGAAACTGCTCTGTAGTGTGGGGTTCTGCTAGGGAGGAGAGGGAGGAAAGACAGGTAGGGGAACCACCTCAGGTAAGGAGTGATTGGTTTGGCTTGGCATGGTGCTAGTGATGCTGGGAAAGCAAACTGATTTGAGAGTGAGAAGAAAAACATTTTTATGGATTAAATATTACGAGTTAAGGGAGAATGTGGTCTTCTTATGAAATACAGTCATGTTTTAGAGATGAAATAATTTAGGAGATAACTGATTAACAACCACAGTGTTAAAACAAAACAAAAACTATAATCTTGGTAAGATTTATTAATCAAGACAATGTATTTTAAGTAGAAGTAATAAACTATACAAAGCATTAGTAAAAATCTAATTTCTAATTGGTGTTAGCTATGATCTGGCATGTTAGCATGTCTTCTGATAAAATTTGAAATGACATCTTCGATGTATTTTAAAATTTGTACATGCAGAGTGTGGCTGCCCTGTTGATAATGACTCATTGCTTCTAAATGTCTTTCATCCCAGCACAGTAAAAGCCTTCAGGTATTAAAGTTCACAACATCTCTGACAAGCAGTTTATAGATAATTAAATTCTGTGTTCTACCCACTTGACATATGAATCAGCTCCCTGATAATACAGTCTCTTACATATTTAAAATGAAATTAGAAAATTTAAGTAACAATAATGGCACAAGCCACAGAGAAACACAAAGGAGTTTAAAATAACCATGAAAATGCCTAAATTTAAAAATAGAGCTTCTTTAGAAATATGTAAAGCTTCACACGTGAAGGAGTCCCAGGTGAACCCAGAATATGAAGACTTCTCTCTTCAAAAAATATTTTCAGAGGCCCACTGTGTGTCAGACACCATGCTAGCACTGGTCACACAATGACACATAAGATGTGGCAGCACTAGCATTGATCCTTGAGGATCTAGTTGTCTAATAAAAGAAACCAACAAGGAAACAATTTTACTAAAAAATGACAAGTGCTCTGACAAGTATTTACTAATAGCTGTCCTATTGATGCGTAAGGACAATGGCTTGTAAGAAAAAAAAAAAAGCAAAAGACCATACTATAGCTAATAACAATCACTCCAAAGATTATGATAATAATAAATCTTCTAAAACAAAAACACATTTCTGTGTTATGAAGTAGTGAGGAGCTCCACAAATTTGTGAAATGCTAATTGATTCTCTGACCAAGCATCTAATTTAAATCCCTTGTTTTATGGATGTGCTACCTAAGAGAAACCTAAGTCCCCTGAAAGTTTAGGAAATAGGGTTAGTAGCAGAAAGGGAATATTCTCCATTCTACTGGTGTTGTTCCTTCCCACTTGCAAAATGTGCTTATTTCATGATTCAAGAAAGTAGAAAATCAACTGAAAGTTGTTATAATGAAAATGCAAAAAGAGATACAATCCAGATTTTTAAAAGCATTTATTCATTCAATCTGGATATATTAAGTAAGAAACTACTATGTATCAGGTTAGTTTCACATGAGGAAGACAGTGTCATTCCCTACCTCTGCCTCAGAATTATAGACATGGAAGTACATTGGCACAGGAGCCGTGTTGGGGAATAAAGGAATCAAAAAAAGAAAGGTGCATTTGGGGGCTGGGTTACTGGAGTGATTCCTATGAAAGACGGTAGATGCTTAGGGATGCTTGTGTGTGTAGTGGGGACAGGCACAGGGGATCAAGCCCAGGGCCTTCACTCTCAATTACATCTTCATCCCATTTTTATTATTTTGAGACAGGGTCTTGCTAAGCCACTAAGTTGCCCAGGCAGAGATTGAACTTGCCACCTTCCTGCCTCAGCTTTGCGGAGTCAGGCAGCTAAATCTTAGGAAAGAGAATAAATACTTCATTTCACTATAACCTGGCATCTCTGATCTTTGCTGGTACAGTTGTACAGTTTTCTTAGCTAGGTATATTCTTCCCACTGTCTTTGGAGAATCAAATTTACCCTTCTTATCTGTCTCTTTCTCACGGAAGCCCAGACTGACTTCCACGGCTAAGTTAAATCCCTGCCATATCTCTTTCACGCGCTTAACACAGACATAGTTTTACATTTATTTTGGCTATTACTAGATTGCCCTGCATCTCCCACAGGTCATACATCCATGATAACATGAACTGTTTTTCTCACTGTTACATTCTCAGTTGCTAGGAGAGTGCTGACACATAGTATATGCTCAATAAACTGTAGTTCAATAAATATTTGTTAACTCTATTTTACTAATACATCATCCAGATTTACTGCAAGTATTTATGTAATAAAAAAATTCAAAAGATAGAATTAGTAGTGGAACTATAGCTGGCAGTGCCTACCTATAATTTCAGCATTCTGGAGGCTGAGGCAGGGGGATTGCAAGTTTAAGCTCAGCCTGGGCAATGCAGTAATTTGGTGAGACCCTTTTTCAAAACTAAAATAATCCAAAACCAAGCTGGGGAAGTACCTCATTATGAAGGTCCTGGGCTCATCTTTAGTATAGAATACAAGAATTCAGGGACAGAATGCCCCTTTGATCTTAAGTAACATAACCACCTTATTCCCACTCCTAATCCTCAAATTCTGTTTTGATAAGTTAAAAATAAAAGCACCTGCCTTGCACAATTTGCTACTAAATTAGGCATGATATTTACAAAGAGTTTGACACATAATAAATATTCAAAAACTATTTTTTTATTATTGTTTGGTTTGTTTTTGTGATATGGGGATTGAATTCAAGGCTGTTCACTGAAGTACAACCCCAGCCATTTGTAAACTTTTTGTTTGTTTTTGCAATGGTAGGGATCAAACCCAGAACCTTGTGCACAGTAGGCCACTACACTGTCTTTGAGCTATACCTCCAACCCCCTTTATAAATCTGAGATACAGTCTTGCTAAATTGAACAGGCTAGCCTTAAAAATTTACAATTTCCCCACCTCAGCCTCCCTGCCTGGCTTTTATTATTATTTTAAATGACGACATTATGTGTTCAAGCAACTTACACATTTAGTTATATTGTGGGGATTTTTTTTGGGGGGGAGGTTCTACTGTTTTAATAAGATAGTCGTTTGGATATACTGTATTTTAGATTTTCTAGAATAGTTCTGAATTCTATAATTCAGAAACATTGTTATCAGAGATGTTTTTGTCAGAGAATGTGACCTAATTTTTGGTTTAGCAAATAAGATAATAATATTCTACTATCACTTAGCCAAGTAATAAGCCTAGAAAAGACACCTAATTAATTCATGTTAAATGATTATCACACATGACATACACATGTATGAAGAAGTCACAGGGAAACAGAAAAATATGCTTTATATGAATCGGAAGACAAACATAAGCCAGGCACAATGGCACATGTCGGTAATCCCAGCACTGTGATGGCAGGAGGATCCTGAGTTTGAACCCAGCATGGCTAATTTAGTGAAACTCTCTTTCAAAAAAAATAAAAATTTGAGAAGGGGAGGTGTCGCTTAGTGCAAAGGTCCTGAGTTAAATCCTTAGTATTAAAAGAAGAAAACTTTGTCAAATTACTTCTGACTTTTATCTCTGCTTGATTAAGTTGTGAACATGTAAATTTAATTTTTATAATTTGAGGTAATAATAAAAAAGGAATATCATTGCCTAGGTCTTTTTTTTTTTTTTTTTTTTGAGATAGTGTCTCACCCTGTAATCCAGGCTGGTCCTGAACTCACTATTGAGCCCACGCTGACCTTGAACTAATTAATGGCAATCAATCCTCCTGTCTCAGCTTCCTGAGTGCTGGGATTACAGGCATAAACCACCATATTTGGTTTAGTGGGGCTGGGGAATGGAACACTGGGCCTTAAGCTTGCTAGGCAGGTACTTTAATCTTTGAGTTATTCCTCCAGTCCTTATTGTCTACATATGTGTAAATGTATAGTTACTGTTGAGTCAAAAAGTTCTGAATCTTGTTGCTTGTGCTGGTACTCGCCCAGCCTGGGTAATTTAGTAACTTACTAAGACTCACTCTCAAGGGCTGGAGGAATAGCTCAGCAGTTAAAAGTGCTTGCCTAGCAAGCTCAAAGCCTAGAGTTTGATTCCCCAGCTCCATGTAAACTGGGCATAGTGGTGCACACTTGTAATCCCAGCACTTGGGAGGCTGAGGCAGGAGGATTGCCATGTGTTCGAGGACAGCCTGGGCTACGCAGTGGGTTTTGGATGAGCCTAGACTACAGAACAAGATCCTGTCTCAAACAAAACAAAACTGGTGCTGGTGCATAGCTCAGCAGTTAGAGCAATTGCCTAGCAAGTGCAAGGCCCTGAGTTTGGTTCCTGAGCACAATGTGTGGTGGCACACACCTGTAATTCCAGCACTTGGGAGGCTGAGACAGGAGGATTGCTGTGAGTTTTACGCCTGGGTTCAGTGAGTTCAGGACCAGCCTGGGCTACTCAGTAAGACTGCTATGGTTGGGGACTGAAGTGTCCCCCAAAAGCCTCATGTATTTGGAACCATGTGTTTTTGGGAGGTGGGGCCTGGCTGGCTTGGGACTTGACCTGAGAAGGAGGGAGGAGCACCTACTCTAGGTACTAGGGACCCAACTTGCAGTTTTAAGTAAATAAATAAAAGGAAGAAGAATCACTGTTGCAGCTTCTTTCTGAGAAAGCTCTGGCCTTGTCTGGAGTCTCCAGATACCACTGATTCCTCACTCACCTGGCTTTCTGCAATGCCATAAGGAGCTCTCTAGCCCCTGCCCGTTGCCCATGAATGGCCTGTGTGAGACCCGTGTGAAAGTGTGAGCTAAAATGTATCTTTCCTCCCTTAATTGTAGATGTTGGGTATTCTGTCACAGCAATGAGAACATGAGACAGAGATCCTGCCTCAAAAATAATAAAAATACTGAGAAGAACAGTGCTGGGAATGTTTTGCAGTGTGAAGGTCCTTCCTGCATTCCAATCCCAGTACCAAAAAAGAAAAAGTTTTGATTCATGTACAAGCAAAGCTAGTGAGCAAATATGTTTATTAACATGATCACAACTTTTATTCATATTCCTGTAAAAATGTTTAAAAAATTTTAAAAATAATTATTTTGTGGTACTGAGGACCAAACCCACAGGGTGTTTGTGCTGGGCTGCACCTCAGCCCTTTTTAATTTTGAGACAGGGTCAGTTAAATTGCTAAGTAGCCCAGGCTAGGTTCAAACTTGTGATACTTCTGCTTCAGCCTCCCAGTGTGTTGAAAATTAAACTCTCTGAATTCTTTTCGATTGTTGTCAAAGTTATTCCCAGTTTTCATATCAATTTTAAAACTCCAGGAAATAAAACAAAAATTATGTACCATCATTTAAAATTAGAATCCTGGTGAAGTGGCTCCTAACTGTAGTCCCAGTACTTAGAAGGCTGAGGCAAGAAAATTGGGTGTTCAAGGCCAGCCTGGGTAACTAGTGGTTGCAAGGGAGACCTTGTCTCAAAAAACAAAAAAATCCACATTGTTTGCAACTGAAACAGTATACATGAAAGTATAACTTAACTTTGGCTTCTGTTAATCAACTGTATTTATTGATATTTAGTGCCTTATTATTGATAGAAGGTGCCGATTGTTTTAGTTTAGTTTACTGTGAATTGGTAATTAGAAAAAATTTCAAATGCAAAGAAATTCTATAGCAAATTCATTTTGAGTATTTAATTGTTAAAAGTTTTATTCATCCTGATTTAATACATATATAAAGTGGATATTTTCATGTACTTCTTAAATTATAAATCCACCGTAGTATAGTTGCACTTGCATAATTTCTTTTTTTGGCCATTCGGAGACAACTCAGGACCTTCACCCTGAGCTACCCTTTTGTAATTGTGCATTTTAAAGTAGGGTCTTGCTAAGTCACTAAGCTGCTCATGCTCAGCTTGAACTTGGTGGTTCTCCAGCTCAGCAGTCCCAAGTCTTGGGATGACAGATATGTACCACCATGCTTGGCATGTAATTTTATAACTTATAAAAATGTAGGAACTAGTTTATAGTTTTAATTATTATTTACTTGTACATTATTTATGTTATAATGTAGTGAATAACCATCAGTTTCATGAAATTCCTGTGAAATATGATCACCATTTATTCTCATCTTTTTATTTAAAATGTTTTTTAATCTTACCTTACAATAAATGACAAATATAAAACTGTGAATTGTCTATGGCTCAGTGACACTCTTTCTGGGGCAGGAGCTCACAAGTTCAACCGCAGTGTGGCAATTTAGTGACTTAGGAAGACCCTGTTTTTAAATCAAAAGTAAAAATTGGCTGGGGATATAGTGCATGTGAAAACCCTTGGCTCAATCCCTGGTGCCACACAGCCACACGCACACAAAGTATATGAAACATCCAGATATCCAATAACAAGGGGAAAAAAGATGAATCTCTGATATATGATTCTGAAATTAATCTCCTAGTTTTCACTTCAACTTTAAATTTAAAAAGTTTCCCCCATGTTCATACCTAACAGGTATCTCCCCATGAGAGACACAAATCTAAACAACAGCTACCTTAGTAAAAAACTATTTTATATTTAAATGATACAGTCTTTCCCAATGTATAGTACTTGTCAATTAATTTGATCAGGAAATCAGGAACACTCTTGGAGATTAATTAAGCTGTTGTGCAGGTGGGATTTGAAAGCCTCAGGGAAAAGCCTTCTCTACAAATTCCCTAAGCAGCTGTCAGGCATTGTTAATATCTGTTAGTTTGAACTTGGTTTATCAGTTACTAACTGGTAAGGCTTGTAAGAAATAAGAGATTGGAGCTCAGTGGAGAGAGGGAAAGAAAGGACAGTTTCCAGGTTAGGAAGTCTGTAGGTGAGAACAAAAGGTAGCTTAGAGAGTAGCAAAAAAAAAAAAAGAAGAAAAAAAAAAAAAAAAAAAAAAAAAAAAAAAAAAAAAAAAAAAAAAAAAAAAAAAAAAAAAAAAAAAAAAAAAAAAAAAAAAAAAAAGAAAAAAGAAAAAAAAAAGAAAAAGAAAAAAGAAAAAAGGCAAGTGCTGGCAAATGGAGAACTAGAAAGACATCTTGGGGAAAGAGAGAACTGCTGAAGAAAAACCCCACCTATTTCATGACTTTTCACATAATCAGGAGTATATACACAACTGAGCCTGAGCAGTATTCTAATGTGATAGATATTAAGTACTAAATGCAATTACAGGCAACAAAAGCTCTAAGCAGCTAAAAAATACTTAATGACTTTTTTAAGTATTTAAAAATTATAAGCTGAATTTCATATTATTGTGAATGTGCTCTATTGTTTTCTTTTTTCCTGGTAAGAGTTAAAAACCAACAACCTGAGGAAAAGTAGTAGTATAATCCCATACTACTATTGTTCATAATTAGTAGCTGAGCCAAAATTGATGTTATGATCACTTGTAATTTGTAGTGAATTAAAGATTTGTGTTTTTAATTTCTTTTGTTGGAAAAGATTACTGAATATAAGTAAATTATTAGAGAAAAACTCTTTTCAGTTATTTTCTGTACACAATTCTAGAATGTGGGCTATGATCAGACATTGAGTTGAAAATCTGAGAATGTAATATAAAACTGAGTAATAGGAAATGGTTATTTCTTTTTTTATTTCTCTCTTTCTTATTTTTCTTTTTTTTCAGTACTAGGGAATAAAGTCAGGATCTTCTTGAGTTTTATGTATGTTTTGAGACAGAATTTTGCTAAGTCACTAAATTGCCCAAGCCGAACCTGACTTTGATCTTGTGATCCTCCTGCCTCAGCTTCCCTGAATGCTGAGATTAAAGGTGCACTGTCATGCCCAACAAATGTCCCTATTTCTGTGTTTCAAGTATGTGTAGGGATGCCAAAGACTGAAAATAAAGCAAATTATGAAGTAAATGTAAGTATTATGAGTCCATGAGTATCTCCTCAAATTTCAGAGCAGGGAAGAAAAAAGACAAAAGAAAAAGCCTCCCCTGTTTTGGAGGCTTGTTTATTTGTAATAATCACTGAAGGGAATTTTTAGAGAAACCACCAAGAGAAACATAGAATAGGGATGACATTGCTTAGTTAGTGGCTTTCAAGTATCTTGTCAACTCTGAATCTTCAGGGCTCTAACTTGAAGGCCTGAAGATGAGCTTTACTGATAGTGCAGCAGAGAAATACAACAGAAAAAAAGAGCAGTGTATAGTCAGAATAGTCTGAATACTCAGTTCTTCAAGCCAAGTGGGCTCAGATTTGAATCCTACCTTTACACGTAGCAGCTACAATGTGTGTAATAATTTATATTAGTTAAAATCTGTCTACCTATTTCCTAATCTGTAAATGGAGTTAATGATTGTATCCAGCATGGAGTAAAAGGTTACACGTCATTATTATTAACTGTCTTCCCTACTACTATTGGGAAATTGGAAAAAGCATACTTTGAGACAGATCGAAAAATATGAGTGATTTGTGGAAAACTGTGTGTTGAGTCAAATCTGCTTTTAACATTTTGTATGCCTAAAAATTGAGTTCATATCATAAAGCTAAAACTTTTAAATCACTGTCTTGACCTAAATATTTCTATCTTGGTATAAATTGTATTGGTCTTCTACCAGAAGACTTGACTCCTTTTAGGAGTTTTTGGGAAGAAGAAGAAGAGGAAGAAGAAAAGAAGAGGAGAAAGAGTAGGAGGAGGAGGAAGAAAAAATAGTCTTTTCAATTCTAAGCAACTTTTAACCAGAGTTTCAGTGAGAATTGGGAGCAAAAGATAAAAAGATTGGAAAAACTCAATTTGACCAGAAAAGAAGCATGTTTACAGAAAGTGTGATTAGTGCTGAAGAAATTGTGTCATTTAAAAGAAAACTGAGCCAGGCCCACTGGTGCAGGCCTATAATCCCAGAACTCTAGGAGGCTTAGGCAGGAAGATTGCAAGTTTGAGTTCAGCCTGGGAAACTTGCTAAGACCCTGTCTCAAAAAAATTTGCTAGAGATGTAGCTAAGTGTGATGACTCTGGGCTTGACCTCCAGTACTGTGAGAGAGAAAGAGAGAGAGTTTAGAGCATGTCATGAATTGAAAAGACTGTACCCATTACAGGCTTAAGGGTCTAAAGTGTAAAGTTGTTTGATTTTGCTCTGAGAAGAGAGCTCCAATAGTGCCTTGCTTATTCAGGCCTCCATCAAGGCACTTAAAGGCTATTGTAGCTGTGGTTCAAGGGGGCCAGCTACTGCTTACACTGGTGACAGACCTTGGTGTTTTTCTAATGGTGCTGCTTTTGCAGGCACGTAGAATATATGAGTTGTGGGATCATGTAGGCTTCTACCTAGACTTCAATGGAGGGCCTGGAAGGCCAGGCAGTGTGTCACAGTGTCAGAGCCCCTGCCAGGAGGGATCAGCGTTCAAAGCTGTGGAGAGTGAGTTTAAAGTGTTCATGAAAACCCCAGAAAGGTGGAGATGCCAGGAATGTGCAACAATTGCAAGGGAAGAGCCAGTTCAAGAAAGGCCATGTGGGCTGCAGCCAGCAAAGCCACAGTAGCAGGGATACACAAGAAATACCTTGGGAACTCACATCATGCCACCATGATCTTGGATGTTGGCCATGGAGCTACAAGTTTTCATGTCTACTCTGTTTTTTTATATCTCCCTCTCCCTCCCTTTTAGAATGATAATGTTGATCTTAGAAAAGAATTTTTTTTTGAGACAAGATCTCACTATGTAGTCCAGGCTGTCTTTGAACTCATGGCAATTCTCCTGTCTCAGCCTCCTTAGTGCAAGGATCGTAGGCATGTGCCATTACTCCTGGCATATGTGGTGCTGGGGAATCAGACTCAGGGTCTTGCACTTGTTAGGCAAGCACTCTAACCACTGTGCCATTCTTTTAGCCCTCAGAGGAGAATTTGAATATGGAGTTTTCAGCTGTGCTGGAACTGAGACTAGGGAAGGAAATTGTGCAGTTCATTTGTGCACAGGATGGTTGTATCATGGAGATAGAGTTATGACCTTGTTATTGTCTCTATTTGAAGAAAAATGCTCTCACCACTGTGCATTCTCTTACATCTATAAAGAACTTTTACAACTGAAAAAGATAACTCAATTTAAATATGAAAAGAATTAAGTAGACATTCACCTAAAAAGATATACAAATGACAATAGCCAAAGCAATCCTGAGCGACAAGACCAAAGCAGGAGACATTACAGTTCCAGACATCAGGCTATACTATAAAGCCATAGTTGTAAAAACAATTTGGTACTGGCATAAAAACAGACAGACAGACCAGTGGAACAAAATTGAAGATGCAGAGACAAACCCAAACACCCTCAATTACTTAATGTTTGACAAAGGGGCCAAAGGCATAAATGGAAAAAAGACAACCTGTGCAACAGATGGTGCTGGGAAAACTGGACATCCACATGCAGAAGAATGAATCTAGTCACACACCTATCACTATGCACCAAAATCAAATCAAAATGGATCAAAGACCTAAACATTAAAAATGAAACACTAAACCTTCTGGAAGACAAAGTAGGCAAATTTCTAAAAGACATAGGGGTAGACAAAGATTTTCTTGACAAGACACCAAGAGCAAAAGAAATTATCCCCATTATTAACAAATGGGATCTTGTCAAACTAAAAAGTTTCTGCACAGCAAAGGAAACTATCAACATTGTAAAAAGAGATCCAACAGACTGGGAAAAAATATTTACCACCAACATCTCAGATAAGAAGCTTATAACTAGAATATACAGGGAGCTGAAGAAAAGTAAGCCTACCAAAA